>JAODLL010082840.1:633-38814 GCA_026546735.1 Forbesichthys agassizii
TAGAGGTCAGGCATTACTAGTGATGAGGCTCTTGACCCGCCACTAGAGGGCCAACCAGCCTAGAGGTCAGGCATTACTAGTGATGAGGCTCTTGACCCGCCACTAGAGGGCCAACCAGCCTAGAGGTCAGGCATTACCAGTGATGAGGCTCTTCACCAGGCGGGCCTCGTCCTCCTTGTAGAACTCCAGCATGCCCTCAAAGTCCTTCTCCTTCCTCTGGACAGTCACCTGGCGACTCAGCTCTGGCCTGGCACTGCTCCGTGGTGGCACCCCAGCCTGGGACACTGGAGACAGCACACACACATTACACACTACACAGTGCTCTATGTGTTACCATGGCAACCGGTCCTCCCATTACCTTCCAACTCCTGGACCTTCTTCATGTAGATCTTGAGCTGTTTCTTCAGCTTCTTCTCATTCTTCTCCTGCTTCTCCACTAGCTCCTTCAAGTCCTGCAACCACACCAGTCACACACAGGCGCTCATCATGAAAGGGGTACTACTTATTTTAGCAGAGAGAGAGAGAGAGATGCCGTAGTCACATTATTCCATTAGTTTCCTGGATGTGCTCACTATGGTGGGAAGGAGGGGTCAAATCAGTCAGAATTCACTGACGTTATCGTTCATCGTTATGCTTATGGGTGTTCTGAAGCAGTCTGTGCTTTGATATTCACTTGTCTTACCAGATTGTCGTTGGTGAGGCGAGTAATCTCCTGCTGGATGCTGTATTCCACCTGTGCCTCCGGGGACAGAGCCATGGTGTAGTTGAGCATCTCCTGCTTCTTCTCTAGATCCAATTTCAACAGCTCTATCTGGGTGTGGAGGGCTTCCAGTTCATCCTTATGCTGCCTGGACTGGGACTGAACCTGTGCCTCCAGTAGCCTACAAGGACAGACAGAGGATACAATGACCTCAGCACACTGTACACATGCACAAGGACAAACAGGTGCTTGGAGTATAATGACCGTCCTGGGAGGAAGTGCTCTCATGGAAGCATGTCGCCTCTTGTATGTACATCTCTAAACCTTAGTGGAGTTCTGATGTACAAATACAACTCTGGAAAGGCCTGGAACATGACATTATTCCCGCTTAAAACCATATGTATGTACAATTTAAACTGGAAGTGTATTACACGGAAGAAAAGCCAACCGAAGCAGTAGTATGTAGAAAATAAAAAAGAACTGTTAGCAAAGTGAAACCTGGCTACTTGTTTTAGACCCTGGTAGGCCAACCCCAGCTCTCCGTCTTCATTCAAATAACCCCAGTCGTGAGCTTTTCTGGTGTCCCCAAGGAAGAGAGAAGAATGAGAAGAAAAAGGAAGAAGAAACAACAAGCTCTGCAGACATCAGAACAATAACGTAAGTATTAGAAAAGACAGGTGAGAAACTATTCAAACGTGTGTTTCTTGCTCCCATCAGTGTTCAGACCTTGAAAGTGTAGTATTTCACAAAACATAACTAAAATGATTGAACTAGCACAAGCTAGTGCCATAATTCAATACAGTAGGGGACACTTACTTCTTAGACTCACAAAGTCCATGGTAAGCCTTCACAGCTTCATCTTTCTCAAGGGGCTGTTTGCTGTCCTGCAAATCAGCCACACTATTGCTAACCTGCATAAAAATACACAGTTTTACAAGGAACATTTATGACGAAGACATTTTTTATTTATTTACGTGAATAAAATTGGGAGTGATTTGGGTATGCAAAATATAATTGTATAAATGTTTCAGAAGTACATTTGAAAACATACTGATATATGAAATCTATATAATCTATATTTACCATGTACACATGTACATGGTAAATATAGATTTGAAAAAAGTGTGTGTTCGTGAGTGTGTCAGACACCCTCATGTGGCTTTGCTATTTCCAGTCTGTTGCTGTGGTGTTGCCATATAACTACAGTATATACGTAGGTGATGCACCTTAAACAGGGTAATGGTATCATGACAGTATTCAAGTAATGTGGTTTAAGTTGTGATGACTCACAATGTGATTATTCTTCTGCTGTTGCTGGGCAACTATTTCAGTCCTGAGAATAAGAACCTCCTCTTTGCGCACGTCCAGCTCCTCATTGGATGCCTTGAGCTGATGGAGCAGTATGTTATAACTGTCCTGCAGCTCATTGGACGAGCCATTTTTGAAAGCCCGGTCAGCAATAGTCTTCCGCAGCTCATTTAAATCATTCTTAAGCTTCTTGTTTTCTGTTTCTAATTCCTGCCGCTGTTGGGATTCAGTGAGAAATCATAGTTAGGTCGGCGTAGGTTACGAGTAGACAACCATTACATTTCCAAATTTTATCCAAACATTGAGTGAATGCAACATAAGCACTGAAACTTAAACGGATGGGTGGACATCTTTTGACTGCGATACAACACTAAATGTATTGTATCTAAATGTATCTATGTATAGATTTACATAGGAATCGTATCAGTAATCGTCAGTAAGCTTTGTTGACAAATGCACTGTTTAAGTCTGCTAAAGTCAGCTATCATTGGAGTGGATATCATTTAATCGCGGATCCAATTCATGTATATATTAAAAGTGTTAAACAGCAACACAGTATTGCTGTGTATTTGAACAACCTTAAAAAATGTAGTACTTGTTAGACAGTCAATAAAATAAAATAAATGTTCTATCATACAAAAGGTATACTCTTTTATGAATAAATGAAAGAGTAAAAAACACTGGCATCCACACAAGAATAAGATGAACAAAACCAAATTCGTGTGTTAACTAACCTTAAGACTGTTGTATGCCAATTCTGCAGATTCCTGTTCTGATGTGGGTATTATCTGCTCAGCACCCTATAAGACATAAGAGGGGAGGAAGGGGGGGAGGTCCAACATTTAAGAAATTATATTTGCACAAGCTGGCATAATTAAAAATAAATTAACTGAATTAAAGAATCTGAAGTGTTTTTTTTCTCTCTTTTCTTTCTATACTTAAATAGTTACTATAGATTGCTATACATTTTGGAATTTGATATTTTGCCTTTTTTATTTTGCCAAGTTAAAGCACATTATATTACAATAAATATGACAAAAACTGAAGAGATACAAAACAAAACATTATCACCTTGCTGTTAGCAAGCTCTTCCATCTTGTCCAGGTTTACTTGGAGTCTCTTGCGTTCTTGTTCCAGCTCTCTAACCCGCTTCTGGAGCTTCATGAAGAGACTGATGTCCATGGCTGCCTTCTCCAATCCCATCTCCTGCACCAGGAAAGGCATGGAGGTGAGACTTTTACTACTACTAAACAAATCATTACGAATAATATAAACTACTGAGGGTCTTGGGACACCTAGGGGTCTGCTTAGGTACTACAGACACCCAGTCATAAAAATGTTAATTGTTGTGGTATATTTTCATTTAGCTATTAATTAAAGGATTCCATGTATGTCCCTGTCCTGAGCTAACCCTCTGCCCAAGCAGGGCTCCTCAGATTGGAAGCAGGTACCTCCACCAGCTGAATAGAGTCCTCTGTGTCTCCAACCTCTGACGTGGACACAGAAGTGTAGTTGGAGTCAGACTCCAGGCTACTCTGGTTGGAAGGGTTCCTCCGGTGGCCTGGGTGGAACTGCAGGAGCATAGAAGCACCACAGAGCAAGACAGAGGTTCTTATATGTACAGTACATCCCTGGGTCTAACAGCATAAGTGAACCAAGCTAACTACAGTGTACCTTGGTAAGGTTGACCTCCTCTTGCAGGTTGTCGTATCTCTGCTCCAGCCTGGAGAACTCCTTCAGCAGATTCTGGTAGCGCTGTCTCTCCTCGTCTAGCTCTGTTTGAATATTCACCTCCCTCTGTGACGCACTGCTCTCCTGGTCTGTGGCACAGACATGCAGTAGTGATGACTTCCATTGTGTCACACCAGAAACACCGAACAAAGCTTTTTCTTTCCTCCCCCCACCACCACATAGACGTATATAGTGTATTTAAGCTATACATATGCTCCTTGGTTCATCCTGCTAATGCTGTTAAATTATGGGAACGTGTAACACGAACTACAGGGGCACGACAGCATGGTCAACATTTTCATTTTAGTGACATCCAGGTTTGTGTCATGTATGCACACGCTGTAAATGAAAAGCTACTATAGATAACAGCAGACTATACAGTATTTTTGTGCAAACTGTGAAATTTGAAGAACACCTTTGCACATTGCTTCTAATTTAGCAGAAAGTGAACCTTTACTTTCCCAGTGTAAAAACTAGTGGCCAACAACAGCAGTGTACAGGCTCAAGAAGGAAAAGAAAGGTTTCATGTTGCAGCTGCCACTGCGAAACCTGACGCATGTTCTGCAGGCTTGGCTTCTTTTCCAGACAGAAAGCCCTCGTTTTAGGGAAGCAAGCCCCTCAGGGAAGAGAAAGCAGAGCTGTGGCACCAACGGCCAGACCAGTAACACCACAATACTGTATGCTGCTCACCTTCAGTGCTTTTAGAGTGCAGAAGAATCCTTCGGTTCATCGCTTCCTTTTCTGTTTTCAGCAGAGTGTTCTCTTTCTCCAGTTCCTCCACTCTCTAAAGCACATCAAAAACACATTCAGTCAAAATGGATATGAGAATATTTACCAGTGAGTTACAGAGAGGTTTATCGACTTGTAGTGACAATCTAGAGTTTTGTAGACCCTAAACATTTAAAATAAGATGCAGTTTCATAGTAAACAAAACCTGATTCTACTTAAATGTCATACTTCATAGTAAACCAAACCAGACCCATCTATGCATTATGCTCATCATCTCCCTGTGACCCGAGACTTCCTGCCCATCAACATGCTGCAGACTAACTGGAGCTAGGCTTGAGGAATGGCCAGGTGTGTATCATGTTGCACAGAAATATATTAATCACTAACAATACTTCAAATTCCTCTGAGAGATAATATACAATATGTCATGCGAGAACGTTTTCACGTCATTGTCTGAAAACTGATCAGCGAGTGTGAATAATCGCACATATGTTGGGCCACGGAAATTCCTTAAAGAATTACTTTACAAGTATGATTTTTGCAGTGAATACATAGTTTTAATTAATAGTTGTAGTAATAGTTGTTGAGTAAACACATCTACAAGAAAGTCGCATCACATAAATTCAAGAGTGTTATCCAATGAGAAAGAAGACCAATCTAGGCATCACAACAAGCTCATGGTTAGTCTGGATAGGGCAGTAATTCACAATTTGAGTAAATCTAATCCACTGAAACATCTTCTGGACTCATGTACGACACCTAACGCGTGGTCTAATTCATCAATAAAGTTGTTTACTGTATGTCAAGGAGTCTCATCTGAGAAACACACGCTCACCATCTTTAAGCCTGTCTTCTCACTGCTGTGTTCCTCCTCCAGAACCTTTCGTTGGTTGTGTGCTTCCTGGAGTTCCGCCCTCAGCCTCTCCAGCTCCTCCTGTAGGGACGCCAGCTGATTGCCGTCGCCTTGGCGACCGCGTACCGACTCCAGCTCCTTATGCAGTTTGTTCATCTCCATGCTCAGGCTGGTGTTGGCACTTAGTAGCTGCTCATTCTGTGACTTGTACTCTTTAGACTAGAGTGGCATGGACACATTCACAACAGTCAGTGTTTTACAGAATGTAACTCCTTATAGTCATCATTTTTATTTTAATGTAAATAAATATATATTTATATATAAATAGTCACTAATTCTCTTTCAGGCCATGTGGGCTTGGACCTTTCAGCTTAGTACATTCACAGACGTCAAGGCTCCATGTGTGCTGACTGTACCTGTTCATCCACCTTCCTCTGCAACTGAACGATCTTGTTCTCCATGCCCGTGTTGAGCTTCTTCAGATGTTCCGCGGAGCGCGCCTCGATCTTCAGCTGCTTAAGCTGCTTCTTGGCGTCCATGCGGCGGTAGGCGCACTGAATGGTGATGGCGGCGTCACGGGCACGCTTAAATTTGGTCCGCGCCAGCCAGGTGCGCACCGCTTTCTGGATGACCATGGCCTTGTGATGCAGGAGGACCTGCAGAAGACCAGGAGCGTGAATACGGACACAAAGGCCTACCAACATGAACACAGGCTGATTGAGAGTCACCACAGAAGAGCAAGTCCACCTGGTCACATTCATGGATGAACTGGAGGCACCTTGCCACAAACAGAGGCCGGGCCAGTTTACACCCAACTGAGTAAGGCACTTAATTGATGACAGCATCCGCTAAGTGACTTGCATGCAAATGTGGATACGAAGGAAGGGTAATTCCAGTAAAGGCGTGGCAGTCTCAAATCAGCAGGACAGGAAGAAGAGGAAGCAAAGGGATGAAGGAGGGACAGCCGAGAGCAGTGTGCGTACCTGGTGGTAGATCCTGCGTGTGTACATGCCTCTGGTGAAGGCCTGGATGGTGACCACCGCCCGTCTCACCCTCAGGTACTCCCGTCTGTCCCTGGCCATCCTGTACTGCTTCTGGCAGGTCACCGCTGCGCGCGTCAGACGCAGGCGCTCCGCATACCTGACAGGGAATTAGTCACAGGACAGAGGCGCTTTCAAATTAGCAAACAATTTTCGTTTGCTTCGAGTTCGGCGTGACCGTTTGCAAACGTAGTAGTTCTCGGCAAACACATGGATGCCAGGTAAAGGGTTACAATTTAAATCTAACAATTAGCACCGTTTACATTTATAAGTTTATAAGAAGCAACCTGGTGGTTCTAACCTGCGGGCCATGTAACCCCGGCCATATCTCTGTAGGGTGATGGCAGACTTCAGAATCTTCCGGTAGCGGACCTTCTGCAGCCAGCCGCGCACAGTCTTCTGGATCTTAATGCAGGCCGAGCGAAACTTGTCAGCCCTGAGCTTCTCCAGGTATGCCACCTGGCCTGCTCGGAAGAAGATTTTGGTCTTGCCAAACTGGAACTTGTCTGGGTCCTAATTAGCAGGGAAAATAATTATTTGCATTATGTAATCGGTCAAAATGATACGTTTTAGCACAAATAACCACACCTCCTCTTACATTTAAGTGGACTAACTCAGGCTAGGTCTACAATGTGTGTTCACCTAGACATGAGTGACCAAAACAAAACAATATGTTGTTTTGCATGGGAAAGGATTGTAATGTTATAATGTGTGATCACATTGTTGAACCTGTATAACTTCCCAGAATGCATCAGATCAGTAGACATCCCAACACAAGGAATCACTGTCCAGTGTGTGAAGCTATCTGATGACAGCCGGAACACAATGAGACCTTTGTGTGAAGCTTGGGCTTAATGCAATGTCCCTATTTTGGACAGCAGACCTTGTCAAATGTGTCATGTCTTAGGGTGTCATGGCAACTCAACGTTGCGATTTGTCAAGTGTTTCGATAAAGGTACATTTCCCACCATTAAAGCAGCTTAAAGAATTCAATGAGAAGCAATAGCGGGATCTTGATTAAGTCACTGTTAATAATAGATGTTGCTGTCTGCAAGCCAAGAGAGAAGATCACGCCTCACTGCAGGAACACTGCTCTGCATGGAATCCTACCTTAACCAGGGTTTGAAGAAGATTCCTACACACTAGCTTCTTGTCTCCCACAGTCATGTCAGATTTTTTCATTAGCACTCGGTATCTGTTGAAGAAGTCTGGGTACGTCCATCTAAAAACATTAAAAACATTGATTTAAATACAAATGAATTAGAATTCCCTACCAAATGTCTTCCTTCTTTGGGATTTAGTTCCGGTTCAATAATGTCAGTATTTCAAGATGATTATTTTTCAACAAACCTCTATAGTTATAATGTTGAACACAATAACCAAAAATCATTCACTTTCTATATTGTGTCAAATAAAACATGGAATTAACATTAACTCGGTTCTATTTGTGAAATCACCTTTACTGACAGCTGTTAACAGCTCAGATTTGTGTTTAATCAACAGCATCAGCAGTAACAGACTGCACTCAAATCACCAAGCCACTAATCAACACGTCGGTACAATAAGATATAGAGTATGTCAACCTTGAAGGGTAGCCGGCAGCGCTTATGCGTATGGTCTCCAAAACACCACATGCCCTTAACTGCTGTACGGCTCGCTTCGAGTCGAACCTAGAGCACACCAACACATACGTTAGAACCAAATCAAACAAAACATTTACAGCTGAGAAACATTACCCTACCTTTTATTGGCCGTTAGCATTGCACGCACTTAAGACATGTTGTAAGCTGTCTGGACGGACACTGCTACTGTGATAGTGACCAGTTAAGTGTGGAAAACATCATGTGATCGGGCCACATGTTTTGATTTAGGAATGCTGAAGTCCTTGTGTAAGAAAATGCAATGCTAACAAATAGAAGGGAATTCTTTCTTTATGCTTTCTTAGGTCTGTATTGTTCTTCAATTTGCAGTTGTCAACTTTAGCTTTTCTGGTTTTTATTATCCAAGTGTGCATAAAAATGAAGACATGACCAGACTGAAATGTTTCTGCACCTGCTTATTACTGAAATAATGTATGTAGAGCATTACACTGAATTAATCTCACAAGCAGTGAGATCAGTTCACATTGAACAGTTTGTGATTTCTGAAATGAGAATCAATGTAGGAATAATAATCCTTTTGGTTCACACTGTAAGAAGCCTCACGAGATCAGGATGGTCTCACGAGGCTTTGTATAGCCTTCTTACAGTGTGAACCATCCTGATCTTGCAAGCTTCAGTTTCAATTTTGCCGTGAGAATCAGTCTGGAAAGCCTCGGAATCATTTTGAATGTGTCCGAGTATCAACTGAACTTTCTAATCATCGTCGTTTTGATAGGTACACAGGCGTGGTTTAGGTGTGCCGACCATGGTGCCGACAGCGAAAACGACCAGATGGTTCATCCAATCAAATGTATTTCATTGAAAGTACAGCCATTCACACACAGTTTCAATGTACGGCTCCCCAGATGGACTTGTGACAACAATTCCTCTGGCATGTCAGGTTAGGCTATACCTAGAGAGCTCATTAGAGGCTACACCAGAGGGTATAGGCGCTCAACAGGGAGGCTTATAGATGTGCCAGGCTCTTGGCAGACATTGTACTTGTTCTCTCTCTTAATCTAATACACTCCAACAATTGGTCTATGCAGCTCATGGCCCCACCCCTCCCCCGTGGCTGGTGTCTTTTGGTAGATGGGCGAGAGTGGGAGCAAACCTTTGCTTTGGATGTCTGTGTGTGTGTGTGTGTGTGTGTGTGTGTGTGTGTGTGTGCCTGGTAACACCAGTAGGGCTCTTCTGTTAACAACATTACTGTTGGTTAGAGTTTGTCATTCAGCACAGTAAGCATTGTTTAGTGTTTAGATGGGATACCTTCTGTTCTGATCAGTTCATTTCTTTGGCACCACCCTGCCGGCACTCGTGAACATTGTATATTGTCAACACCTCCTAATGACTTGTTTGTACAGGTGTTATACATGTGGCATTAAACGCATTCAAGTTTGTCTCTACATGCCTGTCGAGTGACTTTGTCTACCTAGGTTAACACTGACTGGCCCGCGATAAGCCGCAGTTCCTTTAGGTAGCCACCAGAGGCGTAACAATGAGCGTGCATTATATTACATGGAGAAAGATTCAGAACCAAGCAACTCCCATCAAAGTACATTTTCCAATCTAAACAGGTACAGTATAATAATACTTTTAAAAAAAAAGATGTTAAGCAGGTGCATACTATATTTGACCCAGTGAATACATTTGAGTGGACCTTCACATGTTGGGCTTTCTGTTTTGAGTGTGGGACATTCAAATGTGACGGAGGGCGGTATGGTTTCTGTTTTGTTTATGAGTGAGAGTCTTACAACAAACAAATAACTCACGAGAACGGCTCCTTGAGGTCATTAGGCTTGATACAGCGCACGTAATGAGGAGTCGTGGCATTAAGCGTTTCCGTGAGAAGCTGAAGAGAACTGCGGAACTAATTCAACACAAAGAGAAATCAGTTGCAATTCCAACAAAACAATGACTCTGTAAACAGACAATATTATGTAGTTAATGCAATATATTTATGTATACATGTGACCATGTACTGTATGTGTGCATGTGATTATACAAAAAGGTATGCACAAGTACATTCATTTGTTAATCTATGGCATAACAGCACTGCTGCTGTCACATCATCTGAATATATAAGAGCAGAGGTGAACTATATACAGTATATTGCTGTTGAATTTATGGCCTTTCTGATTTATGTTCTTGAAAAGAAAAAAGAAAAACGGTCTGAATGACAGACGATGCGTGTGTGTACAAACATGACACTTTGTCCTTCCACATTAGCTAACCTGGTGGCCCACAGTCTTTCTGTTCTCCTTGTTGGGGGCTTTAGGAGTGGTCTTTGCAGCTCGAATGTTGACCCTGGCAGACTTGGTGGAGGACAACGATGAAATCCCTTCTGTTTTCTCTTGAAATAGATCTGCCACAAGTTGAAACTGGAAGAAAAATATTGTGTTTCATATATTTATTAAAATGTTAAATATATTTATTATATACATTTCTTTAGGTGTGAAACACAGCAGCCAATGAGAGCTGTAGTGGTGGAGTAGAATGCCAACAACTCAAACCACTATTTTTCTGGACCTACACTATATCGAGGAGTCCTTTAAACAAACAAATTAACTACAGAGTTGGTATTATTCATGTAAAGTAAAGGTTTAGCTATAGTAAAGATGAAATAATTAGAAATCTATTAACATAATCCTCAATAAAATGTCTTCCAAACTAATAACATTGTCTCCATTCCAGCCAGCCAATGCTTTATGAAATATATGCATGCAGTGGCTTCATCAGGGCTACTCTTTGATCTGCTGAACTGTGATGTTGGTCACGTTTAGTTTGCCTTACCTTGCTAGCTTTCAGGATATTGATCTGCTCCTCGTAGACTGTGTCTCTGTTCTTCTCCAGGAAGCCTTCACACTGGTATTCTACCTGCAACAACAATAGCTGTGAATTAGCAACCTCCCTCTGAGATTGCCTACAGCTATGCAGCCATCGTAAGGCATTGTTTCACTGCAGTGGTGCGATGGCACCTTCACATGGTGGATGCTAATCATCCAACTTTTGGCCACTCAAACATTAATGTGACCTTTGCTCGTGAAATATAAAGATGAAAAGATAATTTATTCACATCTCCTCAAAAGATAGAGGAGGCAGTGATTTTGAAATCAATCACTGTATTCAGATAGCAAAAGTTGCATGCAAACAATATTTATTGAATTATTTGCTAAATATGAATCTAGGCTTAACTCGTTTCCCAACCCTCTGGTCGTTCATGCTGCAGCACGTCTCAAAGAAAACACATGGCCATGTAAAAGGAACAACCTCCAAGGTTTGTTGTTCACATGCATGAAGCTTCTCCTCTGCATCTCTGAGCAGCCTGCCACGTCTTGCGTGACACTTGACAGCCCCCTTGTGTAATTAAGGCATTGAGGCTTTGTGCTATACCAGCGAAACACAGTCATTGTTCGACATATGTAGTGAGAGGGGCCAGACATGAGAGAAATCCCTAAGGAAATGGGTTAAGATACAGTAGAAGGTTAAACACACTGTACAGTTTGCACTACTGACAATGCCCCGTTATCCGAAATGGAGTACTGAATGTCCTTAGAGAGCAGCTGTGTCTTCATAGCATGTGAAGTACTGCTTCATTTCAGTATTTTAAACATTGCACTGCTAACAATAACTTGGGTTTTCATGTCAACTCGTGCCAATAGTATTCAAACCTGCCGACACTGGTTTTTGTACTAGGGGGACTACTTTGGTATATCATTATTTTGAACCAATTGTATTGTATCTTGTATTTACAAGCTAAATGTCCATTGTATACAAGTTAACAGCTATTGGTTTCATAACTCATTTTATAATTACAGTATTGCCATTAGCCAATTATACAATTAACATTTAATGGCATTTTGGTTTTCTTATACTTTAAAGTAAATGGCAGACACCCAGAACTCATGCAGTGAGTTAGTAGTGAGATTAAATGTGTTTTAGCGGTCTCACCTTATCAGCAAAGTGTATGATAATAAAAGATGTGTTCGACATGCGGGGTTTCTGAAAATGGGCACTTTTGGAATGGTGTCCATAGAGCTTCTGAGCCCAGTTCTGATCCGTTCCCTTTGGCACCTGGGAGAAATGTGCAGATACAACAGAACATTTAGGTTACTTTTGCTCAGAATAACAAACTGTTTCAGATTCTCATCAAACACTTCAAGAACTGCTCTGGAACCTGAGTGAATTGCATTAAAATTGAAATTAGCACAAAATGCTTGGAACAGCAACTTTCTTTACACTGCCGTCCAAGAAGAACGTCTCAGGACATTAATAAAACAGGCATGGCTTATTGATAAGGACAACATACTCCACAATTTGTGATAATTGCCATTGTAGCTGAAGCCAGTGTTGATATTTTGGTTTGAAACATGTCCCTTTCTCACATACTGTAAGTGTCTCACTTGAAGTACTATCTGCCTTCTATAACTACATTAGTTCATGGTTCAGGGGTGATCAAGGAGTGTACCTTTACAGTATTCATTAATAGCCTGTTCTAACAGTGCTACCTTACTGATAAAGACATGCACAACATGTAGGTACTGTACAATGGAAGAAGGGATTGAAAAGAAAGTGTGTATTCGTGGAGACTCCTACTTTGCACTCTTCATCCAGCAGGTCGAGGATGCCCAGTTTAGCCTCTATTAGGTCAATACAGGGCTGGTTGTCATAGAAGTCAATTAGTTCCCAAGGGATTTGTTCCTTCATGTACTCCTCCTGCTCTAGTTTGAACACGTGCTGCAAAGACAAGGCATATTAGTCAATAATCACACCCCATTTAATGTATTAAAAGGGGTATCTATCCATTATATGCACTGCATTTATACATGAGTTTGAAGAAATGATCACACTCACTGAGTTGAACTGCTGCTGAAGTTTCTCATTTGCATAGTTGATGCAGAACTGCTCAAAACTATTTATCTCAAAAGTCTCAAACCTATGATTTGGAAATAAGCAGATATTTTTAAGTTTACTCAGTTTGTCCTTGTACTTATAAACTAACTTACCAAGACTATAGAAAAAAACAACAAAAGCCTGCAGGTTCAGTGGATATTTAAAGATAAAAACACACTAAAGCATTGTGTTGTATTAGTATTTCTTTACTAGAGCTAATATACACATTTAGCATGCCGTTATTGGTAACTTGCATCTTCCATTAATCTAGCCGTGAGTATAAAGAAAAAATCTTGTGTCATCCATGACCATCCACAGATTGGTACAGACTGGTCAATTGTGATAAAACACATAATTTGTGGCCATCTGCTTCAGGATGTGTGATGCGTGTGTGAGTAGAAAGCATCTCGGAACAAAGTACAAACAAGTCTGTAATTTGTTTGCATGAGATATATGCACATGTAAAAACAGCAGAACCTGCTGCGGCTAACTGTTGCCCTTGACGTGAGAGATCGTCAGTAATGCCACACGCTTCTTTCCCTTCATCTCAAAGCAACAGTCCACACCCCTATCAGCAGCATCTAATGCTAATTGGGTGTTTAAATATCAACGTGAGCCTCGATACATATATACATACATATATACATATGTATATACATATGAATATATATATACATATGTATATACATATAAATATATATATACACATACATATAAATATATATATACACATAAATATATACATACACATAAATATATACATACACACACACACACACACACATAAACCAGAAGAAATAAATCCCAATGTAAAGTAGTTGAGTGAACGTAGGCACAGAGCACAGGAGAAGTGAATGCTTGGAGCCCTCTGGGTCTTACCCATAAATGTCCAGCACTCCGATGAAGGAGTGCTGTTTGGACGAGGTGTGCAGCACCAAGTTAATGTGCTCCACGATCCAGTCGAACAGCCGCGCGTAGATGTGCTTGGCTAGCGCGTCGCGCGCATTAGCCGCCTGCTTGCAGGACATGCTCTTCACATAGGTCTCAGAGGTGGTGGCCAGCTTCCTGTGGCACAGCCAGTTCTCCATCTGCTCCAGCTCGACGCCCAGCAGCCTGGAGAAATGTTTCAGGTGGGGGTCCTCCGTCTGCCGGCACAAACACAGCAGCCATTTTGTTTAAAAACCCTGCTATATGGTTCATGTGATGGTGAAATGCAGAGGAGACATACAGAAATGTGACAGGATTCGCCGTCCCTCTCGGAGCAGATCTCTATGTTGCCAAGATGGAGGATGGATGCAATGATTTTGAAAATACTGCTTTGACTGCTTTCCTTTATGCCTAGAAATCACAACAAGAATAACTGCTTTTAGAGCAACTCATTGAATGGGAGCCTCAAAGCTGCAAACGTATTTTGAGATTAAAGTTGTGGCACTAGTGGGTGCTATGGTACTGTAGGTTGTGTTTTGAAATTAAATTATGTTGAAGCTATTCCACGTGTGGAAGATCATATCAACAAGCATTCAAACCAGATCTAACTAATGAATATCTGGAAGACAGCAAAAGTAAAGTTAGAAAGGATTAAAACAGCACATTTACAATTGCTTATGGGTCATCATGTGACGTTTCATGTTGTGACCATATGACCAAGATGAGAAAGTGATACATTTGTCTAGGCTACAGAAAATACAACACACGACACACGACACAACACAACACACGAACCAATCAAATGTGTTTTAGTGCTCCAGACTGCCACTTTTCCACCTTATCAAAGTAGCGGAAACCATTCATTTTAAAATATTCTAAAATTCTAAAATGAGTTCTGCATGAACAATGTACCAGAATATTGGCCTTAGTAACCCATGTTGCAGCCAAGTGTTACACCTTACCCAGTAGCATGAAGGCCTCTCTTGTCTTTTTAAAATCGTCAGCATCATTAACCCCCTCAATGAAGATGTTCTCTCCTAAAGATGTGTAAGTGAAGTCTTCAGCACTGGCTGAAAGATGAGAATAAATAAGTATAAGATTACAATACAAGAAAACTCAAAGCTATCTAATGCAATGATATAAAAAAAACAGTAACTGATTAAAAACGGATAAATTAAATGTAGCTGGTGATGTATAATTATTTGTAATTTTATAGCACAACAGGGAAAATTAAATTATTACAATTACACCGGTTGAGAAAAATCTTAAAGACGCAATTGTCTCAGACAATTTTGTCTGAGAAAGTACAGTCTCGGACAAAAATAGACTTTTATAAGTTCTTTGTTGTTGGCAATTTTGAGCCTGTAAACAAACAGACAAATTCTGAAACTAGTTTATCGGTGGCCAGTTTTATTGTTTAGCGTTTTTTAGATGTGCAAACAATTTCAGAAGCATTTTCTAATGATTACATTATAAACTTGTTAGCAACTTTGATTAGCTAACAACACAACACGCCATTGGAATACAAGGGTGATAGTTGATGAAAATTAGAGTATTTCTGATCAATTTGATGATGAGGGATGAGTCATCAAATTCATCCATCAAGGAGTATGTCCAATAGATACTTACTCAAAGATAGGTCCTTGTACTCTGGTAAACTAGCAGAGGCACACAGTTGATAGAATATGTGGTAATTTCTCTCATCCTCCGCCTAAAAGCAAACAGACATCTGAAAATACAGTAAAATGTACTGAAAATAATGACATTATTTAAAAAGTAACCTTACCTGAAAGACGACCCTAGATTTCTCCAACAGGTACGTGCGCATGTTAGCACCTATTATGTGGTAACGCCTGTCAAACCCAATCTGGATGTACTTCCCAAAGCGACTACTGTTGTCATTACGTGTGGTCTTTGCATTTCCAATAGCCTGGAAAGATTGAATGTTATGTTGTTAGAGTTGTTATTGTGCTTTGGTTTAGTCAAATACATATTTCCACCACGGCAGGAAAAAGTTATATTTTACGTTTAACTTCATAATCATCATCATACAATGGATAAAAAGAAATGTCTCACACAACATTTGACACTAATATTCCATATTTCAAACTATTACTATGTTAAACAACATATTGTCTTACACCTTAAATTAATAAGTCCTTGACTGGAGTGCAGTATGATACATCACTTCAAACATTCAGAATATGTTTCAAAACAAGATACATTACATTACAT
This sequence comes from Forbesichthys agassizii, assembly GCA_026546735.1. Lineage (NCBI taxonomy): Eukaryota > Metazoa > Chordata > Actinopteri > Percopsiformes > Amblyopsidae > Forbesichthys > Forbesichthys agassizii. Next base: position 16,690 of record JAODLL010082840.1, read on the forward strand.
TACAGTTTACAGTCAGCTAGTCAGCAATGTGTATGGGAAACCTTGTGAACCACTGAATTAACATAAAGGTCCCTTATAGATTTCAGACAGAACTACACAACAACTCCATTGCTCACCTCCATGATGGGACTTGATGCCAGTACTTTCTCTTCAACGTTTGTTTCATTAGCAGACCCTCCAACGGTGGCAAAGAAGCGCATGGCATACTTTGCCGAGACCGTCTTCCCAGCCCCCGACTCTCCACTGACAATAATGGATTGGTTTCTCTCATCTCTACAAAGAAGATAGTTAAACAGTAAACCGTGGATTTTCACAAAGTCCTCGACTCCATTGAACAAGTCAAATGTTTCACCACAACCCTGAAACCAAGAGACCGGTTTGGAAAACCTCCTGTATCTCCAGGTGCTAGACTAACCTTTAATTACGTTATTCCTTTAATTACAGGAATACTATAACTGCATTATATTTTATATTAAAAATTAATAGAAACATACACAGAGCAGTTCAGTTGAAAGGAAGTGAGGTAGATGTTATGGAAAAGCCAAACAAATATAATCTGAACATATTATTAATACATTATAGAATTCCTGTATATACTAACAAGATAAAAAAATAAGAATCCTAATAGATCAATAATAAACATTTTGTATACTCCAGCCTTCTAAAAACAGCCCACAAGGGGCAAAACATTAAGGGTGAAAGAGGTTGTGATGGTTGAACTGTTCATTAAAGGAGAGATGATTAAACCGTTTCCCTCTGAAACTGACAAAAGTGGGAGGATGTATGTCTCAAAATACTGCAATTATTCACCCACACCCAACCAAAACATGGTTTTAAATACCCTTAGGCACATATAAGAGAGTGGATGCTTAAACATTATATTCAAGAACATACAGTAGATACACATTTCTTTGAATATCTTTATCTGTAGCATGTTTTAATTGTCAATTTTATGACAGTTAGTGAGAATATTTACAGTGTGCTTCTTGACAAGTTTTATTTGTGAATTAATTGTACCTGGCCATCTGCTTGTATGCTTCCTCGGCAACAGCAAATATGTGAGGGTCCATATCCCCCATGTTTTGGCCAGTGTAGGCATTGATGACCTCCTCGCCATAGATCTGTAGTTGCTCATAGGGGTTGATAGCCACCAGTACAATCCCTAAGGGAAATAACCACTTAATGAGATGCTGTGTCCTGGTGGATATCAATTGGAGTTTAAAGCATGTGAACAGCTGAAAATTTGTTTCAACACATTTGTCCCCTTGCCCATTTACAATATGCTGTAGAATTGTTTACGTTAGCTGTGTATAACTGAATGCTAACTAGAATTTTTGTGAGGCATTTAGTACACTTCTTATCAAGATGTATTTGTAATATAGTCAAACCAAAATTAAGTTTGTGCATGTAAATATAAATGATGAATGTATTCTGATCTAACATACAGTACCAACAGATGGATGAGTTCTGCACGTCCTATTAAGATGGGTCATACTCAGGTGAACATGAATCTGAAGGAAACCTAACATTAGGGGTGTCAAAAATACACATCGTCTTCATGGGGAATTCAAATATTCCTTTCTTTTTTGGATATGATGACAAACTACATAATTATTGTATTTCTAAATTGTCAATTTTATCCTTTCAAAATACTTTAGAAGATATTACCAGATATTAGTGAAATCATGAATATTTACATAGACAAATCAAATGTGCATGTTGTTTAACTAGTGTTAACTAGGGAAAACTGGAAATACCATTCATTCTTTTTATACTCATGTCACATATTGTGTTGGGACCATGTCGCCACTGTGGCACGTGTAGTGAAAATGCAATGTTTTGACCAGTCTCAGCTCAACTTTTTCGATGTAAATGGTACTCCCTGACCCTTCCATCTGCCACCTCTCACATATGCATTTTGATATACTGCTGACTCTGCATTCCTATACCTAGAACAAACAGGGCCTTACAATTAGGAAAGCAGAAGTAGACCATTACTCAGCAGCGCCAGACAATCTTGCAGATGGTCTGTGGGCAAGGTAGTAAATTACATTGTGACTGACCAGCACCTTGGAAGGTTCTGTTCTCAAATAGATATATTGTGACAATATGCCACTGACCCGTTTAGGGACAGTCAGCCCTATATATGCTATGATTTCTCATGTAAATAAATAAACGGACATGGCTGTTATATGGTGTTATTGATATCATTACTACTTCTAAGCCGCAACCTTAGATACAGAGAAGCCTTATAATTTTTTCGGCCGAGACGCTCTCAAGATGGCTTGGGGTTCTGAACTTAACATATTATTTGGTGTTGTTAATTACTTCTGAAGCTGCGACCTTCGGATACCTGAAAAGCCTTACAAACTTCTTGGCTGAGCCTCCCCAAGGGTGTTTCAGAAATAAGACCCAACAACTAGTTAACTGCATGAATATCACTGGGTACAGTTACAAGGAACAATCGCCTGACTTCCTGAACTGTGCCAGGCTGCACAAGTCCTCCTTTGCTTCATTCTTTGACATCATCATGCTGGTCTCTTGAGCCCTGATCCATCCATCCCTGTATTCATGTTAGGAGGAGTACTTAGCAGAAGTCTCAGTCACCATGGTAACAACTCTCAATATGTTGTGTGAGAGACAGACAGACAATCTTATACAGTAGCCATAGAGTTGATTAGTTGAGAGATCTTGAATGACCTTATCTGGCTCGGTCATTCAAGAAGAAAATCCCTTTCTTGATCAGTAGGGGGCCAACAGAGATCTGGGTGAAGATTGAATTGATATCCAAGTCTGTAGCAGAATCAAGGAGCTTTCCTAAATCTGTTGTCTGACAGAGTAGGGCCATCAAGGTCAATAATGAGATGACACAGTGGTAGTTCACCAGTGTTCAGGTTGCACACCAACCAGACCAGTTTTCTCCCCAGGTGCAGCTCCATCTTCATCATTACTCCAGCAGTCATACCAGTGTTGACATTGAGTCTCCTCAAATGACACACACAGTCTTATCAAAACCCCTCGCAAACAGGACTTTATCAATCTGCTCAGCATGCGACTCCTGTTGAGTTGCTTTTTCTGGGCTAAAGCAGAACACCTAGTTACTGCCACGCTCACTAGTAACACCATAATAAACTGTAGTGTTATTTCTTGATGTTTGCAGGAGAAGATTGGTCACTTCCTTCAGCTTCCATCATAACATTAGGTAGGTCAATCCTTCCATCAAAGAGGACACTGGAGATCCCCCCTCCTTGCGTCTCTCCTCTCCCAGCTCTCATTAACGTCTCCTGTGCTCTGTTTACCTTGTCTTTATCCATCACTAATTGTGTAGACTTCTCTGAAGGTTCTTGCATTAATCAGGGCTGCGGTTGCTATAGCAGAAGTTGGCCTCAGCCCTATCCCATGCCCAGGCCCTATCCCATGCAAGTGCAGTGTTTGGAATATCATCATCGTTTTGTTGTACCTTTGCTACAGGATCAGGGTCAGTTTCAGGGAGGAGTTCAACTTCAGGGACAAATCTCTCAATTTCTTACACCAGTTCAGAACTCAACACAATATTTTATGAATTAATAAAATTCTCACTCAGTCTGTCATATCCCTTTTAGAACAAAACAGCAGATTGAACACTCCTCCACAATACATGCTGGTTTTGCTGTTGCTATTTTCTGCACTGGGGCTTAACTTTTTGGTTACTTAGATGAGCAACATTGTTTGACTTGCATGAAATATTAACACATTTCCTGGATCCCAATTTCCCACGAGAAAATTCAACTATCTTTAAACCATAGGTCAGATTTTCAAAATGTATAGGGCTATATATATATTTGATTTCTCAATTGTTTAACCTACTCAAATAGCCAAAAAAATAAAAATAAAAATATTTATTCTGGAATAATATAGTTAAAGAATACAACATTTTACAATATACAACAGCAAATTGATGTAGGTTAAGGTTATTAGAATTACTAAACTTATTCAGTATTTATTTGTGTTCAACACACCAAAATACATTTGAACACGTCTCTCAATTGATTTACAAATATACAGAGTACCCTATGGCCCACCCTAATATCTGATCACCAAGCGACTACAGGTTACTGTATCTAGTTAACAACACTAGCTAACTGTAAATGAGATGCATTTCCCATATTGATAAGGATTTTAATTAACCTGACATGTCAGAGGAATTGTTGTCACAAGTCCATCTGTTGAGCCGTACATTGAAACTGTTTGTGAATGGCTGTACTTTCAAAAAAATACTTGGCAGTTGATTGGATAAACCATCTGGTTGTTTTCGCTGTCGGCACCATGGTCGGCACACCTACACCACGCCCGTATAGCTATAAACACAATGCTGATTAGAAAGTTCAGTTGCTACACGGACACATTCAAAATGATTCCGAGGTTTTCCAGACTAATTCTCACGGTGAAATTAAACTGAAGCTCCTGAGATCAGGATGGTATCACGAGGCTAGATTTTAATGGCCCTTCACAGTGAATTATAAATGTGTGAAAATATGTTGTTGATGTGTTAGCAAACAAACGTTTCTGTAAATAGGTGCAGTGTGTTAATGTGGCAGACAAGTTGATTGCATTGAACAACAACAAAGTAATTTTAAATGCTACAAAGTGACCATAGAACAATATACTGAATAACTTAGTATCTGTTTTAGAGAGAGGTTACTATCAAAATATGTTAAAACCTTTTGCAATATGTTACTTCAAAGTTGATAGTTCAAGCTGTCAAACTTAATGTGGACACCTATATGAGTCTAGGTAATTTAGCAGACACATCTGAAGCAACTTACTGTATAAAGGGGTACAGGTATTATTTGTGCAATGGGGTTTAGGAATCTTACTCAATGACCTTACAGCTAAGACAAATGAAACAGGTGTACTTCCTGCCACATTCAGTTACTATGGAGACAGCATTCTCAAATAACTTATTTAAAGAGTTGAAAAAAACATTTGTTCCAAAGTCATTGTCTAATTTGTTTAGATTGCATTCCACAGAGCTATGTCTAGCCATTTGTCACACCCGTTGTGCGTGAGTGGACTGGTTTTCTCTTTCTGGAAATTTCTGGATCTCTCTAGCTTCTTCTCTCTATTGCTCTCTCCTACTCTCCTCCTTCCTCTGTCTTTAGGGGAGACGTGGGGGAGCCGGGGCAGAGCTACTCCACCAGCACATCATCTGCAAGCAGCTAAAAACCCTTCACTCCAACATGCGCTGGCCGGTACGTCGTTGTGTCGGTACACACATTCTCGCCAGCTTGTTATTTGTGTCTTGTGTTGCCTTCCCTGATTTCACTGTGTGTTCCATCTCCCCGCAGTCCTACCATTTCCAAAAGGAGCTTTACCTGCTCAGCTCCAGCTAGTCTACTGCCCGTCTCCCAGCCGCATGTCCTCCTGCCAGTCCCACAAGCAGCCTCCTATCCTGCCTGCCCGCTGCTGGGCACGGAACACTGAACACGGTCAGCCCGGCATCTAGAAATAAAAGCAGACAACCCTCGCTGGCCTGTCCTCCTCATGTCTGCGCCTGGGTTCACCAGCCCTGAACCCTAACACCATGTACATATTCTGGTCAAGGGTCACCAAAAGACATTTTACACTTGTGCAAAACATCTGCTCCAACCTGACTTTGACGAGGAATGCCTCTGTCACTGCAAACTGGTTTGCCACAGTTAATGGACACCGCGTTAGTCACCTCAGATAATTACATACTTATGTACGTACCATCATGACAACTATAAAAATTTCATTTTTATTACACAACATATTTAGCAAGGGATGCGGGATATCGGTGCATCACAGTGGGCAAGAGTGGCATGTTATCATTCAGACATTGTGAGACCATACAGAATGACGTCTGCAAAAGGCATTCACAGACCTTTAAATATCGAAGGCACCCTGTCTTTCTCAAACATTTAACATTGTGGAAGCAACTAGTCTTATTTCGTAAACATAAGCTTATATCACCCAAGAAGCTGAAAGGTCATGGAGCCACGTTCCAATTATGTTCACATCCTCCATTTTTGTTTTCAAGTTGTCAATGCACACAACCATCACATGCATGTGAAACCAATGCTCAGTGTGTTCACTGCATTGGCACTGTGCCCAAGCTAAGTTAATAAGCTTAAGGGACAGATATGTCAAGTGAATCCAAACCACATCCAAATGATTTAGGTGTGTTATGAGTCAGAATTTTAGTAAATCACATCTAGCTTGGCAAAACCTTCCTGATTTTGTAACCTATTATTTCCCTCTGTTTACATATCAATGTGGGAAAACTCAACTGTGGCAGAGCCCACAGGTGTCAATCAAATCAACAGCTTTGCATGGCTGGGCATCTACAAATAATCACAACTACAAATGTTTGCCAATGATGTCACACTGGCATTAGCAGACAAGTGACCGTCCTCAGATTAAACCTGAACAGACCCACATGGGGAGAATATTCCATAGTGGTTTATGGTTCATACACTTATGGAGGTTTTCCATTGAGAGTTTACAGTCTGAACCTTCTGGCCAGAAGAAACCAATCATCACTGAAAAAATGAATGGCATTAACTGTAAGTGTGACTGACCGCAGTATGTGTAGATGTGGTTGGACTCCAGGAAGCGGACTTTGAGGTTGTGTAGCACCGCAGGCTCATGCAGGTAGCTGAGCGCAGTGAGGTCGTTCTCACCAACCAGGATGTCAGGATTTCGCAGGAAAGGAAGGGGGTTATCTTTAGGACCAATGCGATACTCCAGAGGCTAGGAAGCACATTTAAAAATGACAAGAAAGCCAATTACAGTTGCTTATTTACAGTATGTTATTTCTACATCATTCCACACAAGGAAACTCCCCTGTTCCTAAAAAAAGAAACGCATTAGTCATCTAAAGAGATGCACCCATGTAAGACAAACATAATGGAGCTTTATCACATCTTACACCCTTTCCCTACATGTCTAACATAGTGTGTACCGATTCATCCTCCAATTTCAGTTGCAGAATTTTATCTCCTTCTTTGTAGTCTTTGGTGATCTCTGCAGCCTTCCATACATCTTCTGGGTCTGGTATCCACACCCGAGTGTACTGGAACAAAGAAAGTATATTTTAATGATTTTTCATCAAACATGGTGCAGACAGCTTGCCTTATAGCTGACTTGGCAAGATTCAAGAAAACCTGAAAATGAACTTTAATGGACAGTTATAGTCAGTAATTGTAAGCAATAGGCTCGCGAGACCATCCTGATCTCGCAAGCTTCAGTTTAATTTCACCGTGAGAGTCAGTCTGGAAAGCCTCTGAATCCTTTTGAATGTGTCCAATAGCAACTGAACTTTCCAATCAGCGTCGTGTTTATAGCTATATGGGCGGGTTTTCCAATCAGTGTTGTGTTTATAGCTATACGGGCGTGGTGTAGGTGTGCCGACCATGGTGCCGACAGTGAAAACTGTTGTTTCATATAATCAACTGTCAAGTATTTCTTTGAAAGTACAGCCATTCACATACAGTTTCAATATACTGCTCCCGAGATGGACTTGTGACAACAATTCCTCTGGCATGTCAGGTTGGGAAGGGGGGGAGGGGGTGTCAGGAGCTTCTGAGGAAGCGCCCTATGCCACTGAAGGGAGAGCCGTTTTTGGTTTTATAGTGATATGACCCATCTTTCTCCAGCATCGCTGACCACACCTTTATGTAAAACCAAAATTTCACAAACATTCTTAAGAAATCTTGAAAAAACGGAAAGAAGAAAAAAATAATAACTTGAGATTCCTGGGATGTCTTTCTAGGAATTATTTATTGATCCTTTCAGTTTATTGAAGAAACAAGAATGGGCTTGATACTATCTATATACCTGCTAATCAGCTATTGAGCAATGCACCCAGAGACAACATATGAACAGCAAGCCGTGAAAGCAAGAGAATACTTGTAGAGCTGCACTGCATACTGCAGGGGAATTGGAAGACATTTTCAGAATAAATATGTAAATAAAATAAACAATAAAAAACAGATTTCCCTCCCATTACACTAGTGGAGCTGGGAGAATATCTTCCCATTTCCACACAACCTTGTATGCAGTGTCATACCTGTGTAACATGGAGAACACATAGATAACCCCTTCAATGGCTTTGGCATACAGTGAGTAGAAGGTGCTCAGAGTTGAGAGCTTGTATATATCACTACATTATAAGGAACAAGCTTGCTGACCCTGCAGCTTTTAATCCTGTTTGATAAAGAAGACACCCCAGGCTGGAGCTGGTAACTCACCACAAAACAAAATAACCCTGAATAGTGATTCTGTCAGCTTTGGAGCATCTGTAGGAGACACTAACATTTCATACAGAGATCCTGATAAACAAATCATCTAGTTTAAAAACTAGTCCATTACTTGTCCATTTAATAGAGTTACAAATAAAGCTTTGGATCCGCTCCCATGTTAATTAATGAGTCTTTGCCCACTGCAAGCTAAGTTTCTTAGCCCCACCCCCATGTCCACAATTTCCTCGATTAGACAGTTGATAAACGTCCTAAAATTAAAACTTTGTTGCTCGCCTGAACTGTTGTCATAATACAGAATGTTAATATAATTGTGATTATAGGCCTACATTTAGGCCTACTGACCTACAGCAAGCCTAATATAATGTTCATACTGCTCAATCCATGCAGTGCCACAGCAAGTAGGTCATCATGACCAACAGAGAGTGCTGGTGGGCAAGGGGTGATATAGGATATAATCCACGGGCTGTCCACGGGCAGTGTGCAAAGCATAGTGGAGAAACAGTCCCAAAAATGCATGCGCTTAAGCTCCGAATCAGCTCCGCTTGAAGTGTGCAACAGGCTTTATGTACATAATTGATGATATGTTTTGTTAATATACCATACAGTAGCTTTGTAAAAAGACTGTATTTTGTACCATAACACTGGAACACAAGAACTCTGAGTCTGAAACCATCTCTAGAACACATTTGTTCTTAATTCACCATTTTACAAGTCCTATAATTACAGTTATTATTAATGTCTACATGCTTCTGTTCTTTACCTCAAAGTTTCACCTGGGTTGACTGTTCTATGGGCGTGACTTGGAAAACACACCCTTCACAGTCAGTTTTGCCATTGGCTGTACTGGCAATACTGTTTCCTATAGGGAAATTTGAAATTAGATTTTTTTTCTTCAGCCCATCACTGTGGCCAAAAGGGAGATTTACACACAATGGCTGACTATTATTCTGGTTATTCAGATTGACCTTGGTGTTGTCCACTCAATTAGAAATTGTGCTTTGCTTTTACGGGAACCTTTCCAACAGAACAAAATGCTTTCCTATCCAGGTCCCCGTTTAGTTAGTGAAGAATGATGTCACTGTGTCCAGTTGCTTCAATGCAAATCGAGAAAAACAAACTAGGAAGTAATTTGAATAGCAAAATAGACATCCTGATTCCAAATGTGAAACAACATCATAACAGACCTTTCATATACTTTTGCAGCTTGGAAAAAATAATGATTGGATGTTCCGTTACCTTATTAATCACAACTGATTTTTCATAACATTTTTAAGAACCTGATGTTTATAGGCCAAGTAGGCTGGGTCTGCCCAACAATTGTTGATCAAATAATGGGTCTGTGTTGCATTTCAGGTCCAATTATTAGTAGGGATGGCACGGATACGATACTGAGATGGTAAATCGGTCCAATACTGACTTAAATAGGAGGATCTTTTCAATGACATTTGGACAGTTAAAGCGATCAATGGGGCTGATCCAATTAAATTACGCGTAGGTCTTCTGTCAAGCATCAGCATTGTCCAATCTACCCAGGCCACACTATCAGCAGCAGGTTTTTAAAATCTATCTAAGTCCTAAAATAGAGACTGACTGTCATTTACTTTGCAACTTAACTTAAACCAAACAACTCAATCTAATGCATACATCTCTGTAAAACATATGTAACATGGGCTATATGAATATAAGGAAATATTACAATGTTGTCATGGTGTTTTACAGGTATGTACTGTATGTTTAACAAAAAACACGATTCCCAGTAATTTCCCACAGTGAGGAATACAACTTAATTAATCACTAGAAATAACTGCAGTTATCTGTATCGGTATCAGGACTGAAAAAATGTGATTGTGCCATCCCTAATTATTAGTATTCCGATGTAGCCTAATATTTGAATATGAGCACTGCAGTGTGTTAATCCATCCGCAGCGACTTAGAAACAAGTGGATATATGGGTGCATAAATAACTAAAAAACAACCTTCAGAAACCTAAATGTTAACTCTGTTTCTGTAGAAAAAGCTAAGTGATGATGACAGATGATTATAAACAAATATCCTTTCAGAATGAGATCACCTTCTTGAATCAGGACATGGCCATCAAAATAAAAATAACTATTCCATTTTCGTCAGGAAAACTGGCATGAAACTATAAACCACACGATTCTCAAACAAATTCTATATACATGTAGCCTATAGCCTTCCTCGTTTGACATACATGTGTTTGTATGTTTATGAATTATCTTAATTAATCAGTACATTCAATGGGTCAACAAACCAAAAATTTGGCACATAATTCAGCATTTAATGTAAATTGGTATCAAATATCGTAAGATGAAGAAAGGTCAAACTTCTTGCAGCTTTAGCTTTTTTAAATTACACTGTAGTTCAAACACCTCAACTGAATCTAGAAGCATGTGTCCCTTGCAGATAGCAAAACAATCCTGACTTATTTGCATTTCAATACATCTATCCTAACAACAAATTTGAGGTGACAAAACATATGTTGGTGTTATTAATAGAGCATACAATGACAAGCATTCCTTAAATGATGGTGATGCCTTTGTTTATGGTTGTCTATAGCACACATAACATTGGGCTAAAGGAGGTCATTCTACTAAGTGGATGTCACTGAATAGCTTGGTTAATGCATTCACTTCTGAAAGCACTTCTGTGTGCAATCACACATCAGAAAATGCACACATTAAAATGTTCAGGTCAAACAAAACCTGATTTAGATTGTGCCAGGATAGAGATACCACAAGTCCCAGGTCCAATAATAACTAGTCAGGCAGCATCAACGGTCTAACGGCTAATGATGCAACAGTCAGCTAATGATGCCACGGTTAATTACCTAACCACTAATAAAGTGACTTATCTGGCTAGTGCATGGGTAATACTTGGCAGGGAATGAGAGAATGAAGAAGCAGCATTTAGGAACATCATGCAGTAGGATACAGCCATGTAAAAGGTTGCTCTGCAGACTGATCATTCACAAAAGAAGCAAAGCAAGTCCTACATCAATATCAACTACATAAAAATTGCAGCAATGCTGACAAAATATGTTAAATGACTAAATGCATACAGTGTGAATCTGATCAGGGCTAAATACCCCATGGCATACCAAATGTCTAATTATTTCACATTATACTGGGTTGGCTAGCTAGGCTATACATACACAAAATTAACAAACTGCAATATGCTTGCTTTTCATGTTTGTTACACAATATAGTCTAACCCCTGAACCGTACCAGCAGGTAGGCTACATTATGATGACATATAGGCTGGGGTTATGCTGTAAACAGCCTATACAGTAGGTGTCCCTATAGATTCCTGTGTAGCTGCGATTGGAACACTGATAACCAATCAGGTAAGTTTAAATCTCTGAACTGAAGTTGGCGTGTCGCAGTCTTCTGCTTGACTAAACAGTCTCCGCCCTGCAATGTGTGTCAACACAATATCAGCCCAGCACACCCAGGTGGAACCTGGGTGTGCCCAGCATCAAGTCTGGATACTGTCTGTCTAACTTTGATCAGCATATATCTCTCCTCCATGGATCATTTGGAGAGGGATTTACAGACAAATACACAGTAAGAAACACAGTCACTGGTTATTACAGTGCCAAAGCACTGAGCAGCAGTTACTGAGCATTATGACAATAATAACTTAATTATTTGAAGCAAGATACATGTAGTGGACTATCTAAAGTATAATTTGCCTAATAAGAGAAATATAGATTAAAATGAATTGAATATGAATAGAGAGGAGAAATGTTTCATCTTGAATGTTTGGTTGGTCAATGCTTAGCATTATATATTAAGCATTCATTCTACTGAATTAAAAACCCCAAACATCTGATAGTGATTGAACAGGACCTTTGTATATTCTGAAATATTGACACACATAATGCCATTGTCAAAACTAATAGAATAGAACTCTTTATTGTCATTGTACTTGTGTACAACAAAATGCAGGTGCTCCTGAACAAGCTCTTGTAATTAGAATAATACAAGATTAATATTTATAAAACTATAATAAACTGCAGTTTCACCAATGTATATGTTTTACTCTCATATTTTATTCAATGTGGCTTCAACTTAAATCAGCTTCAGAGGCCATAATCAACTTTTTGACTATAGGTTTTGTTTGAGCTATTTACTTTGGCATGCACCAACTGTATGTTTAATATTTTAGGCTTTATAATAATTCCTGATTGTGCATACCATTCTAATGTAAAGCCTGAGCGACACAAAAGTCACTCATAGCCAAATTCTTAAAAGATGCCAGTCACTCCACACACTTATTTAATCACCATAATTCTCCAATTACCCAATTTAAGAGATTTGTGTTAATAAATCAGTACTTGAACATCAGCCATTTAATCAGACTTAATAAATGTTTATAAGACGTTTTCTTCATTTCACTGTTATAGAAAGATCTAGAAATAGAATATGTCTGGGAGTCAGTAACACTAACCCACCACAGTCAAAACAATGGGTGTTAGAGGTGACTCTTCAGGTGCTCTTCAAGACCTGTATCAAAGCGACGGTTGGCATTCCACCTGCCAAACACATTCAAGACGGGCCTGTTTTGTCCATATATATCAACTCCAGAAGGTTCTCAATAGCCTATACACAAAAAACTGGACTTTACGATGGAATGTGTAGTAGATCTCTGACTGGCACTGGCTATGCTCTCAGTCTCTGCTCTTGCTCTAATTTATTTATTTAAGATTTCACACACATACGCGCACACACACACACGGCAGTCGAGCGAGAGCAAACGCAAAACGTAGCCAGTCCCTACTGTGGCAGGTGTTGAAATATTCCCCTACGAAATGGGACAACACTTCAAGAATCTGAACGTCAAATTGCGTCGATTGCATAATAGAAATAATGCCGTCCTCAGCTGTGATGCTCTCTTGCTTTGAAACTGGACTTTAAGATGGGATGTAGAGCTCAGACTGGCACTGGCTATGCTGGCTATTTAAGATTTCACACGCATAGCCTTCGTGTATGTCATTTATGGATGAATTATCACTCTCTCTCTCACACACACACACACACACGCACACACGCACACACAAACATGCACACACACACACGCACAGAGCAGATGGCAGTCAGATTTACTGTCCCGGTGTCCCCCACATTTTTGATTATTTGGTATCACAAAAAGGGTAGGGGCAATATCTAAGCCTAATTTTTACAGCACAATATGAGAGCATTTGGTAGTTAAACACTTAAATTGTAAAGCTCTATTCACAATTTGTTGTAAACGTGACAATAGCTTCATCAGTTGATAGTTATCTTTAGGAATAAGGTGTGTCCCAACAATGAAACTGTATGACGTCATCTAGTTAGACTATAGTCTAAATTGTTTCCACATTTGGATGGGAAATTATTTCCACCTGCAGTATCATCATAGCATTACAAGTTGCCATAAAAGACTAGTCATGAGCTCAGACAGGGCTTAGGTGACAGAGGTTTCCAGTGGTTGATCTGGCCAATGAAAATCCAGCTAAATACTTTTTATCATTTAGAAAAAACTAAATAAGGTAAATAAGATGATTTATAATAAATCAAAACTAATATTAAAGTACACACATGCTGAGTAAAATAATTGCCTACAAATGTGTGTTTGTATAAACAAGTACAATAAAATGGCAAACTGAAGCAACATTTAGAATGAATCTCAGTAGCCAACTGGAAACGATACGATTACATTGTAATTCCAACAATAAAAAGATAAACTGGGATCAGATCCACTACCATAGAACATACTAAAATCTATGCTACTGATATGCATGCAGGTAACATTTTACCATTAATCTATCACTAGATAAATTATTCTAGTATTGCCAGGTATATGGCCACTAACTAGCCTGCTGTAACTATCTGAAAGTCTTCTCAAGGTCAGTTAGAATTCTGCTTGCTTGCCATAAAAATGTGTGCGATTGTAACAAACTGTGTTAACCTCAGAGCCTAATAGCCAGCCATTTTCTGAAATTGATGACATTATGTTCATTTTGCGCAAACGTACAATAGCCTAAAGGTTTCAGTAACATGTAGCCTACTTAAGTGTCGTAGCTACTGTCTTGCTTCTGCACCTGTCCAAAAAAGAATGAACTGTGCACTTCTATAGAATACTTTACAGGATTTACAAATGTTTATGTCAGTCGGTTTGCCTGGTAAATATTTGAATGAGCAACATACCTTTGAGAACAACTCGTTCACAGACATTGTCCCAAGTCACTCAATTTTACGAGTAAACTACAATAATCCCATTGTCGACTTTTTTATTATAATGCTGGAGTCTTCTATATTGTAGAACTTTCCTTGTGACTTATCGATGATCAATCTCCATAACCTCTTGTCCAAACGTATCGAGGTAGATCCAAAGTATTTTCCTTGTCGCGACAGGTGTTCTTGCGAATAGTGTTAATAGACAAGTCTTTATGGATTACAAGTATGTCCAACGACAAAATGTTAGGCATACCATCTGGGACAGATAAGAAAACATATTTTACAACATAATTTAAATTTAGTTTAAGACATACTCCATGTAGCCTACTTCCTGTAAAAAAAAATTCCATGGACTGTAGTGTCAATTTACTGCTTTTTTCCTTATGGCTCAGTGAGCTGCATGAGACATCTAGTGGAATATGAGAGAACTAGCCTGGTCTGGTGTAACCAGACCCGATATTCACTTTGTAAATATCTCAGCGAAAATGCACTGAGAGCAGTAATAGGACAGAGCCAGAAAACTGCAGCACATTAACCTAATTCGGGATACGTTTACTCATAAATTAAAGTTGAATTAAATGTAGCCTAATTCATGATTTTCTTTATTGGAATCGTAAGGTTACTACGGTGTAACATTAAAGGTAGTGTCGGTCATTCTGGAGAAATATTGTTGATATTTGAACTGAATCAAAACATGAACACCATAGGGTGCTCCCTCAGATGCTCCGACCCCACACATTGGAAACACATTGCTGTGAAACACAGTGCGGTCTGCACCACGTTGTGTTCACATTTATGGAGCCAGCTGGATGTGTAGAAACATAGAATTTTTTTTTAGCATGCACACGGGCCGCAGCTAGCGGACCGCGGGGAGATTAAATTATCTTTCAACTCATCTTGAAAAAAGCTTACTATCTTACAATCGCTGACACCTTTAATAAAAAAATAACAAAATTATCTGAGCAACACATATGTTGTTCTAATGTACCCAATTGGTTTACAGTG
This sequence comes from Forbesichthys agassizii, assembly GCA_026546735.1. Classification (NCBI taxonomy): domain Eukaryota; kingdom Metazoa; phylum Chordata; class Actinopteri; order Percopsiformes; family Amblyopsidae; genus Forbesichthys; species Forbesichthys agassizii. Next base: position 32,198 of record JAODLL010082840.1, read on the forward strand.
TGTCCCATGTAAAATCATGAAATAGTTACCTTGCAATACAAGTCATATTCTGCCTTCATCTTCAATAAATGTTCATATCCGCCAGTTCCACATAGTACAGTCTTACAGACAAGACTAGTCTGGGCTGTGATTCCAAACGTGTCTGTGCAAAAGCAATGTAAGTGTGCTGCGTAATCCCTCCACTCCCACACCACTCCTTCAGCTGGTATTGGGTGTAGACAAAGGTTCACCTGCTTGATAAATATGACTAAAGATAGTGTATTCTTTCTGTTAAAGGCCAGAATCCTTTGATCTGGATCCTCAGGGTACATTAGGTGTCTGAGACTTTAATTGTACATATAACTTTCTCTACACCGAACCTGTGTTTCAAAGTACACATCCAGTGTTGAAACTGGCATCAGGCAGTTGCTAGAACAAAACTGATTTGTTAGCATGACTAAATCTTAGGTAGGGTGTTTCCCTACACTTACCAACACACAGCATTTAGTGAAACATACTGCAATGTGTTTATCCAACTGTGCTAGGAGGGTTGAGGATAACACATTCAGTGAATCACATTATTGAGCCCTGCTACCAACAGCAACAACCAAGTTCTTACATAGAGTACAACAAAAACACACTAGTGGTATTACTAGTATAATATTTATACCACCCTCAGCAATCCTGAGGTGCATCTCCCTCTGCTCCCGTCAAAATTACAGAAGTTTGAAAATGTTTAAACTGCTTTGAGTTCACTGGAAACGCTTGAGAATGCACACAATTGAGATTGGCGGTGAAATTTCCATTATTATAAAAACAAACATTTCCATGACCTATCAAAGTACAGGGGGTGAGTTACATTTCATGTAGGCCTACTTAAAATGTAAACTCCTCTCTTGTGTTATGGTTATACAGCAACCCCATGTGTCTACATTTCTGCTCATCGCAGATGTTTGAAATGTAACTATCCAGAGTGTGTAGGGCTCAACAAATTAAGTGTCCATTTAAATATACATAATGTAGACGAACTAGACAAACTGTGTGGAATGTGGAAAATCCCATCATGTGTAAAGCTGTGTAAACCCACTAAAATGATCATTGCAGTTGTTAAAGCCACTAGAGAAGAATGTTGCAGTAAATTATGACTAATGAGCTTAGGTTGTACATTGAGATATATCGTGATTCAGCGCAACCCTAAAAATGATTAAATACTGGTGTTTTTATTGATTAGCAATACAAAACCATCTGTGTTCAGTGAGCAGCTACATTAATATTGCTTTTGGAAAGACGTACAATGTTTTAGGTAGCACCGTAGTAACGACTTTAATACATTTACATTTAATACATTCTTTTTATTATTTTTGTTTCAACAAAAGCTGTCACTGCATTGCAAAAAATATACAATTCTGTAACAGTACAGATGCATATGCAAATCATTTAAATCCATTTGTATTTGTCCTGAACAATGTCTTACTAATAGTGGCATTCCATATATGTGTAGTATATGTATGTATGTATGTATGTATGTATGTATGTATGATCACCTGACTAGACCAGACTGTATATTTTGCTCAGCTTGATTGGGTAGAGCGGCGCTCTGCTCTTCTAAAAGGGTGGACAGCAATTGTGCAGGACTTAGATTTGGACATGACTTCTTTAACCTTCTTGTCATATTGCTCCTGCAGGGCCAGTCTTTGTTGGTACTCCTTCTCTTCTAGAGCTTTCTCTTCAAGGCGGAGCTGTTCCTGGTGCATCATTTGAGCCCGCAGGTCTGCCTGATACTTTATGGATTCCTCTTTTTGACTGGAAAAAAAGGAATAGAAATAACTGCATGTACAGTAAAGATACCGTAAACAAGTCAAGAAATTGATCTTACACTCTCTGCTTTCAATTGGTAATCTTATTGGATCCCACCATTTTTGTTACAACAAAAAATATTTCCAGAAAAGTGAGTGACTGCCCCCTTGTGGTCAGTAATGTCGTTAATTCCATTAGTATTGTGCATGTTTTGATCCAATTCATTGTGTACACCACAATTAGATCAAGACATGTTCCCCCAAGTCTACTTGTAAAGGATGGACACCACTTTAGTTGACCATGTCAGGAAGACAAATTAAGAAATACCAGATTTTCTCTTCTTCCTCTGACTGTTTCATCTGCTGGGTGGCTCTTTTCTCCTCCTCCCTCTCTTTGGCCAGCTCACTTTGTTTCTGAAGGTTGAGGTCCACTGTAAGGCATGAACACACACACACACACACACACACATAAAGTGGTGACCTGAGTAAAACTCCAAATTTCTTCCATATAATTTCCATATTCCCTCAAATTACATTTCTCCTGGATTTGCAGGCGCCAGCTCTCCATCACATCCTTCATGAGCCTGTCTCTCGCATTGCGCTCTATCAGACTCCTCTTATTCTGGAGCGCCCATATTTCCTCATTCTCCTCTTCTATCAGCTGCTCCATTTCCTGCTCCGCCTCCTTCTGCTTTGCTAGCTCCTCCGTCAAGTACTGCCGGTACCTCTGCTGCTCCTCACGCAGTTCAAGCTAATAAGAGTGACACAAAGAACACACTCACACATTCAAACGTAGCCGTGATAGCGCATGCTAGATTTTGGCTATTGAACATTTCCTAAATCTCCCAGGCGTTAGAAAAGATCTCTGTACATTTTAAGAAAGAGATCAGAGGTAAACCCCTCATTGTAGCTCATGATTTACAGCCCCTCCCCACCGAAATCCAAACTTCTCTCCCAGCTTACATCAGATCAGTGCTCCGAGTAGGAAGGACAACCGACCAATCAGCAGCAAGGGGCGCATTTTCACAGTTTCAAACCAAAACAAAACATTTGTTTTAAACGCAGGTTTCCAGACACAAAACGAGGAGTCTCCCTTTAGCGGTGCTGGTGTCGTCCCATTACGTGCCTTCCTTTGAGCAGCAAAGTGCTTCTCGTCATGGTCCTGGGCTAGAACGTTCTTCAGGATGCTGATGTCCAGGGCCAGCTCTTCCTGCTGCTCGCGGGCCTGCCGCCTCATCTTGATACGCAGGCCTCGCTCTAGCTGCTTGCGACGTACCCCCTGCTGCTGGACCTTCTGTAGCTTCTCACGCTCCTGCTCCAGACGCTGCATCTCCCTCTGCTCCCGCTGGAGGAGAGAGGATGAGAGAGGAGGAGAGAAGAGAGAGAGAGAAAGAGGAGAGGAGAGAGGATAAGAGTATGGGCATGATACCTAATGATACTGTGCCCTTATCTGCTATCTGAAACATTTGATTTATTCTTTTATTGTGACATCGTATCTCCTTTTCTGTAATGTTGTGTATTTTGATGTATTTTGATGTATTGTATTCAACATGTTCATGTAGCACATATAGTCTGCCTGAAATGTGCTACACAAATAAAGTGTTGTGCCTTGCCTTAAATCTAAAGATGTGACAGTGTGCGTTTGTATTATTTTAGCAAGACAGGTCATGTTGAAGTATCTATATGATCGTGAGTACAGGAGATATAGATGAATTTGACAAAAAGAGTATTATCTTACAATCACTAACAACACCTAATGTTAAAACAAAACAAAAAGGTTCACTATCAACTATATTGATAGGGTGGTCCCCTATCAATATAGCTGATAGTGAACCTTTTTGTTTTCTATAATGGGAGGGCAGGTGAGTGATGATGTAGCACTATTCATACAGTATTCAGATACAGTATTCTTGTAAAACCGGCTAGCGATCCTAAGCACCTTGAAGGTGGACATGATGAGGCTAAAGCCTCGTCGTATGATCAGCAAGCATGCGTAGGATACAAACCAGAAGCTTAGCTTCCTCCTCTTTGAGCTGCTTGGCCTGCTGTCGCTGGCGTTCAGAGGCCTCCATCTGCACCCTGAGGTAGCCCAGCTGCTCCTTGTGACCCTGGTGTTGCCTCTGACACTCTGCATTCTCACGCTCTTCCTTGGCTAGTCGGTTAGCCTCCCACAGCTGAGCAAAGAGCTGCTCCTCTTCCTGCTGCTGCTGAGCCAACAGGCGCTTGGTGTTGAGCTGGGCAGCTCGCTCCGAGCACACTTCATGCCCTCTCCTCTGGGTCTCCATGTGCCGCAGCTCCTCATTCTGATCCCTGGTGTCACCATGAAGAGAAATACATTGATTTGTGGTTTAATCCAGTGTTACAGCAATGTTGTTTGTTTTGGTTTAAAATCCTATCCCTACTTATCTGTACAGAACCAGGCTCACGTTTCCATGTTCCCATGTTTAAAATAATTCATCTTGGGTGGAAATGACGATGGTTCTGGGTGCACTATAACACGACCAAAAAGCATACTATTAACCTTTTACTGTCCTGGACTAGATATTAGGGAACCATATTACTGTACATCTTGCTAGCCAAACATTGTAAAGCAGCTTTTACTCATTACGCTCCACATCAATTTAGTGAGGACCTCAGGTGTCCCAACCCTAGAAACATTTACATCTAGATTTAAAACGACTTTATGTTTTCAGTTGAGTGATTATATATGTATGTATGTACTAGGTATTACATATTTTATTTAAAGTATTCCCATTTAATCTATACATTTATATTCTATATATTTATATAAAATATTTTTAAGGGCAGACCTCTGGAAAATCTAACCGAGAAGATAAAACCAAGAACTTCATTGACCATGGAAAAAACTAGCATGCTGGTAGTCAAAGCCGTGACAGTCTACCTGAAAAGCTGTTCCATCTTATCTTCTACAAACTGCTGGCGTTGACCCTCTCGTTTTTTCTTCAGAGCATTGAGTTTTTCTTGCATCTTAATGTGTTTTGCCACCATAGTTTCCTTATTGTCTTCTATCGCCTGTAGAAGATTGCGCTCCTCTGCTTCCAGCATAGACCTCAGCCTTGGGAGCATTGATGAACAGTTAAACCAAACATTGAATAGGAAATGCTCTTGATTGTGTAATTTGTGACAAACCTGTTCCTCCGCTCATCGATGTCCATTTCATATAACTTCATTGCATCTCTGACTTGTCTCTGTGTAGTTTCTCTTACAAAACGTTGGTCTGCGTTTTTCACCCATGTGTTTTTCACATCAAACTTCTGCTGGTACTTTGTTAAGTCCAACAATTGTTCTCTAGCCTCCTCCTGCTTTCTCTTGTCCACGTATAGGTCTTTTAGTAGAGGTCTCATGACGGGTACTTTTGCCCTCTGGAGAAAGAAGCGGTTTATTAGGTACCGTAGGCTACCTACTGGTACAGTACTGTACTCTACTGTATATGACTGCTGTATTTGATGATATAGCTCTATTAATCTATACGGTAAGCGACTTCACGATATGCTATATTTTAAGATCGTTGTATCACGTTGGCAATTATGTGATTCAAATGGAAATATAAATGTCTGTTCTGAGAAATAGTCCATGTTGTTAAAAGTTAACATTATTTTGGAGACGGTGCCTGTGTACCGGTGGTACTACTAGTACGGTACCGTACTCACCACAGCAACGGAATGCGGCGTTGGTCCGGTGAATTCCCGACATTTGTTTTTTTGACTGGCCAACATATTCCAGTTAATATCAATAATTGTGGCCTGTGGGTAGTAGTTCTGCCTAATTAAATGTTACGTATTAGTATATCAACATCTAGCTCTCTCATACGTCAGGCTATCAAATGTCAAATGTTTTTTTTTAAATGCTATGGTAACCAAAAACACAATGCTAATACTTTAGCCCTCCCTACTGGTCAGCACTCATTATAACAAGAGAAGCAGTCTTGTATTAATGTTATTTATATAGTTATCCTACTAGGTTTAACAGATAGCTACAATGTACATAATTAGGTTAAATTATCGGACAGTGAGCACTGACTTTATTACACATATTTTGACAATAAGCAATTTACATAAACAACAAAAAACATACCTGTATGTTACATTAATTTTTCATTGTGTTCGTAGTCTGCATAGTGCATCTCAATATATTGAAATATTGTGGAAAGTTAAGTAATTTCAATAATCCACTTGAAAAAGTGAAACTAATATATATTGTGATAATAAATTACACATAAAGTGAAATAGTTCAAGGCAGTATTTGTTTTAATCTTGATGATTACAATTTACAGTTCATAAAAGCCCCAAATTAAGCCTCTCAGAGAATTTTAATATGACATAAGACCAGTGAGAGACATGTCGGCCTTCTGAAAATTATGTTCATATACAGTACAAGCACTCAGTACTTGGTGGTGGCTCCTTTTGCATTAATTACTGCATCTATGAATTACTATGAATTACTGCATCTATGCAGTCGATCAGCCTGTGGCACTGCTGAAGTGGTATGGAAGCCCAGGTTGCTTTGATAGCAGCTTTCAACTCATCTGCATTGTTGAGTCTTGTCTCTCATCTTCCTCTTGAAATACCCTATACATTTTCAATAGGGTTCAGGTCAGGCAAGTTTGCTGGCCAATCAAGCACAGTAATCCCATGGTCATTGGACCAGGTATTGGTACCTTTGGCAGTGTGATATGTCCTGCTGGAAAATAAAACCAGCATCTCAATAAAGCTTGTCAGCAGAAGGAAGCATGAAGTGCTTTACACTTTCATGGTAGATGGCTGAGTTGACTTTGGACTTGATGAAACACAGGGGACCAACACCAGAAGATGACACGGCTCC
>JAODLL010082841.1:0-10543 GCA_026546735.1 Forbesichthys agassizii
GTTTTTGTTTGTGTGTGTGTGTGTGTGTGTGTGTGTGTGTGTGTGTGTGTGTGTGTGTGTGTGTGTGTGTGTGTGTGCACGCATGGTGCCTATCCTCCTTCCTCTACAGCAGGGCTATTCAACGCTGATCCTGGAGGGCCGCATCCTGCATGTTTTAGATCTCTCCCTGCTCTAACAAACCTGATTCGAATGAACAGGTCGTTATCAGGCTTCGAACGGCCTTGAATCAGGCGTGTCGGAGCAGGGAGTGGCCTAAAACATGCAGAGTGCGGCCCTCCAGGACCGGAGTTGAATAGCCCTGCTGTAGAGTGCGATGTTGTTTGCCTGCCTGCACCACCACCCCCCCTTCCTCCTCCACCCGCCCCGCCCATCTTATTTTACTGCAGGACTTAAACAGTACCCTCAGTGACATTGTCGCATCCTAGACTTCTTACTAAAGGTTTCATTACACAGTGGGAGGCAGAGGCAGCTGTGTTTTCATACACACACACACACAAGCTGACAGATGTACAGAACCGCTATGAGGCTATTTTCTACACATTAGAATGCACATGCAAGCAAGTTGTATCCTGACGAGCACAACAGTATCTACACCGTTAAAACCACAACGAATAGCAAGCAAATAACCAAACACTGAATATTGTACAGTGCCTCCTTTCAAATGAAAGCATTAACGAACAAAATGAGCAACTTGGTAAATCAGTCGTGATTTAAGGTGAGCTCGATTAAACAATATAACTAAGATTCAGATAATAAAAAGCTCCACAAAAACCATAGTACCGACCCCCCAAGGGTCTTGACACCTAACCCTATTTTGCCAGACCAGGTGAAAGACAGGGTTGTTCTGGTGGGCTGAGGTGTCTGGCTCATGCCGCAGTACAGACTCGCTATGTTGAGGAAAAGTCTCCATTTGTCAGAGCAGGATGCGTAGTCAATGCTCAAACTCCCAGCAAAAATGTGGATTTCTCTGCAAACTTACACATACAGTTACAGTACAGGTATACACTTCCATGTCATGGCATGAGAAAGCACCCAAAAAGTGCACGGGCGCACGAACACAGTGTTTTGAACACTACAGCATCAAACTTTTCTTTTTAACGTTTTTTTTTTTTTTTTGCCTGTGGATCAGCTCTTGTAACCACTCTCAGTTACCCCGTCTGTTTAAATATCTTCTCCTAAATGAGTCACACAGTCATATATTCATTCCTCTCTTAATAAAAGCTGGATGACAAACAAATTAACAGCATTTTAGTCTAGTCACTAGTCTATAGCCTGGGCTTGGGACAAAACATCAGTGGGAACAGGGACATTTATGCTTCTCTTAATGCCACTATCTCCGTGATTCTTTAAATAATTAAATTAAAGCAAACATTAACCCGATAGCTCTGTGAAGCGACTGAAGATTAGGATCACTTTAAATTGCAAAGTATAGCAAAACCTTATTCTTCAGGAAAAAGCAGATGCAACTGAAACAATTTAAAGCTAGTGTCACATAATACGGTGACGTTTTGTTCTTCTGGGTTCAAGTAAGAAGGCAAATGCTGTCATCATAACAGAATTTTGGTTGGTTACGACAAATGGTGTTGACTACTATTTACAAATGTACTTATTGTACGTTGCTTTGGCTAGTTAGGTAGTTGGAGTCGATTGAGTAAACCTCAAAATAGTGCACGATAAACAAAGCAAACAAACATCACTCACCCGAGGAAGAGAAGCACGTCACAGCGTATGGGAGACAACCGGACATGGGAAAAAACAAAACACAAAAAACACCATTAATATTTGACTGTTGTAAAAGACAAACAACCCCTTAGACACACAACTGTCAGGCATGGCGGAGTTGGTGAGATATTTTCCCTTCAGATGTGTCTGGAGGAAACCATCAGGAAGCAACTAGTGAGGACAACCGTGTTAACTTATCACAGAAGAGGAAGGCACATCAAAACGAACAAAATGCACAGCACATGAAACAATACAATGTTATTATTCAGAGGGGTGAAAATAGAAGAGTTTGGAGTTTTTTTTATGAAAGATAGTTGACGTGTGGTTGCTAAAGGAGAGACATATTGTAGTGAGTAGTTAGTAGTAGAACATCACTAAATCACAGCATAATTAATGGTGGAAACAATCACAGCATAATTAATAGTAGAAACATTCCAGTGGTGCATTGTGGGTATGAGAGAATCACTCAAAATCAAGTCAATTCAGATTTATTTTGGTGTTAGTAGTAATACAGGTATATTATCAGCCTGTATTGGACAATCCATCCAGCCCAAGCTTAGTTTTCAGACAAATATGGCCATGCAAGAACGAGGCACATACAGTATACAGTAGTGTTATTCCTCACCCTTAATGAGCAAAACGCACTAACACAGTTGGTCCTGGGCAAAAAAATACTCCTAAAAGAGCTATTTTGAAGCTATTTCAATAAGGAGCAGTTGAACGGGAACACACTTTGGAATTAAATCTATACAAATCACTCCTAAACAATATTTTACACACATTCAACGTTGTTTTCTGTCCAGGACTAACTGCCACCAACCTTCAATGACAGGGGTCACTGTCGGCGATTCCATGGGGTCAGCAAAGCTAGGAAAGAAAGGTTTTGCTGCCGGGTTCAGACCAGAGCCTGGGCTTCCTTGGGGGGCCGTGGAGGTCGGGCTGAGGCCCACAGAAGTGGGACTCTTGACGGGCGTCGATGAGGAGGAGGTGGAGGAGGAACGAGACTTCTTGGAGGCCGTGGATCTGCCGGCGTCTGCGCTCTCCCTGTGTTGGCCATGGGACTCCTGTGCGGTGGTTTTGGGGGAACGGAGGGGGGCGGGGCTCGGGGTGTCAAAGGCCAGGCCGACCGGCAGCGTGAGCCGCAGATTGCCGGCATGGCCGGCGTTGGCGAAGTCAAACGGATCGCCACTGCCGCTCAGCAGGGAGTCATCGTGAAGCCAGGAGGCTTCAGAGGGGGAGAGGGGTGGGGCTGAGGCCACCACCCCTCCCCCACTGCTGAGCTTCTCGTTGAGGGATAGGCTGAGGCCATCGGGCGGAGAGGGTGAGCTGAAGGGCGAGGTATCGCCCAGCTGAGAGCCCTGTACGTAGGGCTCGATGACGGAGTCACTGCCCTGGATGTGGGGGTCGATGAGGGAGCCTGTACCCTGGATGTGGGACTCCATGAGGGAGTCGGTGCCCTGGATGTGGGGGTCGATGAGGGAGCCTGTACCCCGGATGTGGGACTCCATGAGGGAGTTGGTGCCCTGGATGTGGGGGTCGATGAGGGAGCCTGTACCCTGGATGTAGGGGTCGATGAAGGAGCCAGTACCCTGGATGTGGGACTCCATGAGGGAGTTGGTGCCTTGGATGTGGGGGTCGATGAGGGAGCCTGTACCCTGGGTGGTGGGCTCCATGAAAGAGTCGGTGCCCTGGATGTAAGGGTCGATGAGGGAGCCAGTACCCTGGGCGGTGGGCTCCATGAGGGAGTCGGTGCCCTGGATATGGGGGTCGATGAGGGAGCCAGTACCCTGGAAGTAGGGGTCGATGAGGGAGCTGGTGTGGTGAAATGTGTCCACTCTCCAAACACTATCCATATCCTCCTCGGCGCAGAAGGGAGGGTGGAAGGCCTGGGTGGCGTGACTATCGTCGTCACTATCCATGAAGAGGTCAGTGTAGTCGGAGTGGAAGGCCTCCCCAGAGCCGGGGGCCGCCGCAAACGAGCGCATGGTGAACGGAGCTGCCGTGGGCTTCAGGTCGCTGTTCAGCGCCAGCGGGCTGACAGGGTCGGTTGCCGCAGAGACCAGGTCTGGCGACAGGGAAGCCCCGGCCGCGGCCGGCAGGAAGGCCTCCGGACTGCGGTCACCGCTGGGAAAGCAGGTCTCCGCGGCAACGCGCGGCGACTCCCCCACTTCCGTGGCGTCGTCGCGGTGACGGGTGCTGGCATCTGTCGCCACGACGCCCCACTCCTCCGGGAGCCTCTTCCTGCTCCTGCCCTTCTTTCCCCGGCCTCTGCCCCTTCCAAGTTGCTCCTCCCAGCCCTCATCCCCCCCAGCCCTGGGGTGGTGGCGGTGGTGGTGGGAGGCGGTCTCCTCTGGCTGGCCGTCGCCGTGGTGACCACCGTCCAGGTTCTCGCAGGAGCCCGCCTCCTCCCTAGGCCGCCTCTTCTTCTTCTTCTTCTGTCTGCTGCGGTCCGAGCCGTCGCCCTCCCTCTCCTCACCGGCGCCGCCGTGGGCGGGGCCCTCGCGGCTCAGCCAGCCGACGGGCGGCTGGTCCGGGCTGGTCGCCAGGTGACCGGCGTGGCGGCTGATCACCGTGGAGACGCTCTGGGTAAAGGGGAGGGGCTCTTCTGGCCAACAGCCGCCGCCCGGGGCACCTTGTTATGAGTGAGAAGGGAAGAGGCTTATAGGCATAACCAGCTATTGTAAGCTAATTGTAAGCTAACGCAGTTCGCTAGCTTATCGTTCTTTTGTGCGTGTTGATACAATTATTTAGTGTTTCTACACAGGTCTTGCTTCGTAAAAACAGCAGAAAAACAACACAAAAAAAAAGTCGTGCTGACCGCACACAACAACAACGCTGCTTGGCTTCGCAATGCGTTTTAATGCATGGGGCTGAGCTTTGATGTTAGCAAGCGCTCTCAAGAATGACTAACCCTGCGTTTAAATTGGAGGATGGGGGGCGCTCAACTCAGGCGTTCACATTCGTTATTTATAAAAATCTGTTTAAAATATAGAAATACGCTGCAATGAATATCCTCAAAAGCCATTATTTATCATCACAAAGTAGGAACAGCTTACGAAAACCCTTCAGGGACATTCAGCTATTTTTCTAGTTCAAGACGGGAGCTAGGAACCCTGGCAGCATTACAAGCAGGTGCACTGGAGACAAGGGCTCAGGGTGGGATGCCACTCTAGTCCAGCAGGGGTGTGCATGTAGGACAATCTGACGAAACTGGGAGAGATTGTTTTAAATGGCAAATGGACTGCTTTTATATAGCGCTTTTATCCAACGCGCTTTACAGTATTTTGTCTCACATTCACCCATTCACACACACAATCATACACCGATGGTGATTGATGCCATGCAAGGTGCGACCAACCACCGGGAGCAGTATAGGGGGGTAGGGGGTTAGGCATCTTGCTCAAGAGCCTAACCCTAACCCAGACCACTTCACCATCCTGTTTGAAAACTCGCTCCCTCAATGCTAAATGAACCCGGAGGTAGTAGTCAGTCAAAACAGATTAAGAAAAACTTTTTATCCTACAGCCATCACTACAATAAATACTGCAAGACCCAAAAATCAGTAATTGCAGCTTATATGTCACTTACAAGCCATACGAGAATGTGTTGTACCATTGAATGAATGGTGTGTGGGCTTTTATGTTCTTTTTTAAACGTATTTATTTATGCTATTGATATATATATTATATTTAATTTTCCTCACGGGCACTGATCATGGATTGCACTTAATTTCGTTGTATTGAGTACAATGACAAAGATATTCTATTCAGTCAAACACACAAACACGCATACACGCACACCTGTGTGACTCACTACAGCTACTGATTTCCTTTCAAAATATTGAAATAGAAGGATGTGTGTCTGCGTGCATTTTAAGAAGGCATAGTAACCAATTGTAAGCTATTTAGCCGAATTCACCAAATATCTCCAAGCGGTCTTAGCAATCGCTCGTTGTGTTCTACACAGCTCTGGCTCTGAAAATAGGAACACAAACAAAGTGGTGCAGACCACACATAACAACAATATCCCAGTGCATTTCCAAAGCGTGGGGCGAAGCTTCTGAGGGAGCACCTTATGTTATTAAAAAGAGAGTTGCTTTTGTTTGATATGAGCTTGAATATACAAGTGCTCTCAAGAATACTGTATACCTTTAAGAAAATGAACCAATCCATTACAATAAGCCTCAAAGTGACTGAAAGAGGCTGCGTTGTTCTTTGGTCCAAAATAATGGGAATCAGCTCCGAAAGGACGTAATACTAGTCAGCAGGCAGATGATGGGATGGAAATTGACCAGAAAAAGAGGGAAAGATAGGGAAACAGAGAGGAGGAGGGGTAATTGGGTAGCAGAGTAATTACCAACTAGGAAATGGTTGGTCTACATCGACCCAGTTTGTCTCCTTTGCTTAGCTGAACACGCACGCACACAAAGTGACAAAGTGACAAAGCGGGGCATCTGTATTTCAGGTTAACAAACTGACTGCATGAAGTAACAGAGTCACAACAGTAAAGCCAAACGCCTCCCCACGTCGAAGGTCTGGCAGTTCTCCCACCGAGCCTTCGTCTCCTCGGGGACCACAGGCCCCAGATGTCTGGCAGCACAGCCTGTCGTGTCATTCAGACATGGCCTTGGCAGACCCAGTACCCTGCAACCTGCAAGCTTGAGGAGGGTGTGGGTGGTTGCTGCAACGTTGAGTCATCATCGGACACCTTGTAGTTGTAGCTGGGATGAACATCGGAAAAGCACTAGACCTTGCGCGCACACGCACGCACGCACGCACACAAACGCACGCACACGGTTTTGTATCAGTAGTGAGTAGACTCGCAGTGCACCTGCTGGGAATTGATTTACCGGTTTTGTGAATGAATCACGCCATCTGGACTGCATGGCGAGTCATGTTGTGTGATTGGTAGCACAGAAAACAGCTCAGTTGAACAATTCCTGCATGCCTTTTCTATGGTGCAGGACAATCACACAACCATCCTTGTTATCTGGTTTCCATACATACAAATAACTAATTAGTCAACGACGGTACTTATCAAGGAATGATACAGATAACCTGTATTGTTTTTTTTTAATCCATATCATTCAGCTCTTCATTTGTTATTCATTATACATTTGTATCCACAATACCTAGATGTATTATTAACTGGTTTGAATGGCAGGATTTGGGTTTGTGGGTTACAGACAAACAATATCCAGGCTGGATGCACACAAACCCTCACACACCAGTGTGATGACCGACTATGCTGTCAGCTCAATTTATTTAGCTGAGGTTACAGTCTGGAAACCCTGATCACGCTAGTGTGTACACAGCCACCCTGCTAGCGGCCCGATCAGCGTGGGTTAGGGAGATGATGTTGAAGTCAAGCCTGTTTCGACATTGTGGTAGAGCTAGATGAGGCGATCAAAACAATTGTAGCAACGTCAATTGGTTCGGCGCTGTCCAATAGTTTCTAAATTAACCAGAGGTCTATGCCCAGTAGGAGGAAACGACTGCAAACACTTCCAAATGGAGCGTGGCCAGACTAGGACCAGTGCCGAAAAACAACATTCTGTACTTGTACTGTAAAAGAAGATAAACTTCACGTGCGGGCACACATTCGTTGTACACAATAACACACACACACACACACACACACACACACACACACACTTCACCCTATACATCGGATTGGAAGACAGGAGCTCACAGGAGACAATGGTGAGCCAGGAAGAACTACTGAAAGCAAAGAGCTACTCACTGCATGGCGCCCCCTAGTGGAACACATCAGATACTGCAGCAAAAGGCAGAGGGAGGAATGGGATTCCTTGTATAGCTGTCAGTTGTAAGCTGCACGTACATTACGCTATTGCAAGCTTAGAGTAAGCTAATACACGTTTTCTCAAACTAGCTAGCTTACCGTTCTCTGTGCGTGTTGAAAAAATGATCCAATACTTCTACACAGCCTTGGCGCCGTAATTTGTGACATAAACTGGCGAACACTGCTCGTATCAACAAAGCTGTAGCCCACAGGACCGCAGGGAGATACTGTTTTGATATGAGCTAGAAGTTAGCAAGAATGACAGACCATACCTTTAATACATAAGGGCAAGCTAATATGTGATCGCTAATTGGCTAATTGATTGCCATCTTTTCATTAGGAACTCCGCATCCTAGAGGGACAATCTGCCTGAGCAGCTAGCCAGCGTTAAGGCGCCATCAACTCCTAAACGCTTCAGTTCGCAGCACACTGAACCGTTGATGATTCAATGCTAGACTCCCGGTCTGCAGGCATTTCACAGGGCTGTGTCTCACCTGCAGAGAGATCCAGGAGGTTGCGTAGGGCCTGGGGCTCGGGCAACATGGAGCTGTGCGGTCCAGGTGCGTCGTCAAAGCCCAGGGGACTCTTCGGCTGGTGGGACTGTCCTAAGCCGGCCGGCCTCTCTGCCTGGATGGGTGAGGCTCCCACCTCCATGTTCTCCCCCGGGCCTCCCAGAGTGGGCTGGGAGAAATCTAAGAAACAGAAAGATACAGTGACGTAGGCAAAAGGAAAGTTACAGTAGGGGCTGTTTGGCCATGCGTCACATGTTCAGTCAGTTTAATACAAAACATATGAATACAAAAAGAAAGACACACAGAAGACAAACAAGACATTTTCGCCCACAAGCAACAACTTGCAGCTATTTTGTAGAAAGGTTACTCTAAATGTCTCCTAAATTGCCATCAGCCGTCATTTCAAATCATTAAAACTCCTCCATCTCTGAGGTCACCATTTACTAAACCCCCTCAAAGCCTATCTCGAGTAGCAGAAAAAAAAGCAATCAACCACGTAGGAACTTCTGTCAAACTGAACAATGACAAAAAGGATGGGTGTGTGTAGCTACTGTACTACTGAACGACAAAGAGAGAGAACTGTTCGACATTATCTTAGAGCTACAGTGGCTTCCCATCATCAATCCGAGCACAGGCTTCTAACAAACAAATGGCCGATGCTTTTCAACGAAACTAATCACTAATAAGAAACGGTTGGGGTTGGTTATATGGGTACATACTCGACATTTTCTTGACATGAGAGCAGCCTTTACTTACAACTACGACATGAGAACCACTGCGGAAATAACACGGGGTGGGTGGGGGTGGATTGGCAAACTATTATGAATGAAAGAAATTATATGAAAGGGGATTAAAGCCAATAATGTCAGTGGGATGGAACAGAGAGCGAGAGAGAATCTGGTATATTTGGGCATATACCGTAACTCATGACACCATAACACCCAGAATAACCATCACTGCAGACCAAGCCTGTGTGTGCGTGCGCGCGTGTGCATGAGAATGCATAATTATAAGGCTGAAATGACCTGTGCACATGGATACCCAATCGTTTGTGTGTGTGCGCGTGTTCCCTGAGCAGTGATTGTGGCCCAGAGACGACAGGTCTCATTAGAGATACAGCGAGAGCTGGCAGCACAGAGGTTGGCATTGAGTTAGTGTGTGTGTGTGTGTGTGTGTGTGTGTGTGTGTGTGTGTGCGCACGCGCGCATTTGTGTACCAGTACCAGTGAATATTACAAAGCCAGTGAGCCAGCGGCAGAGACATCTCTACATGCAAATAACAAGCATTGGTCCACAAGGGCTATTCAGAGGGGTCTGCTAACAGCTGCTAAAGGCTTGTACTGACATGGCTTTTCAGTCAAAGATGACCCCCCAGTAAGGACATACTGGACAGTATTGGTCCTTATACATTGTGTGTGTATATGTATATATTATTGTATGATTGTACATATTTTAATGTTAAACAATGCTCATAAGATCTTTTGAAACGTAAGGATAATAAACTCTGATAAATTGGCAATTTAACAAATAAAATAAACAATAAACTAAATTACACACCCAACCCATATCTATTAAATATAATACAAATTGGGGCAGAAGATGTTAGAGTAGACATTGTACCTGAGAAGGCTGCCATGTGGCCAGAGTCTATGACCTGGGGAAGTCCGCTCTGGAAGGCCAATGGGTTTGAGAAATCTGCCATAGAGGCTAGATGGAAGTAAGTAAATAAACAAGTAAACCAGATGAAACACAAGTGAGAGAACAGTAGAATGGTGCATTAAGTAATTGTATCATGTAACTATATTACAACCAATCACCGACTTCACCTTTAATGTTAAACATATTGTAAGTGCACCTTTAAGGCAAACAAAGAATACAATCTCCACACAACTGAAAGCTATTATAGGAAAAAATGGCTCAGAAACCGAAGGGCTTATAAATTGTGAAATAAATAAAAGAGAATACTGGTGTGCAATTATGCTGAGTGGGCGATTCTTTTTCAGACCAAATCCTGTCCGTTATTGTACCTGATAAGAAGTCTGTTGCCGAGTCCTGTTGGTCCACCGCACGTGGCCGTACCTCTCCCTGTGGCTCTGGGTGCGACGGAGATGTCTGTCCCCCTGCTGACAGTTTGGAACCTGTTGAAGCAACAGAAACACGAACCCTCGAACATTAGTTCCCATCTCACTTATCCCAGATGACTGTGCACACACACGCACACACACACACACACACACACACACACACACAGAAATACAATCAGTATTATGCAGGCACATATTCACTAACATGAACATATGCACCTTATCAATACTGCTCCAAAACACACACACACACACACACACACACACGCACACACACACAAATAGCCCTTTGGACACACTCACACACACACAAACCCTAACGAGGATTCATACACACACACAGAAACACAATCAGTATTATGCAGGCACATATTCACTAACATGAACATATGCACCTTATCAATACTGCTCCAAAACACACACA
>JAODLL010082842.1:0-14984 GCA_026546735.1 Forbesichthys agassizii
TCTGTCCCGACACTGAAAATGCGTCGGTCACGACCAAATCGGGTCAAAATCGGCCTGAAATCGTGTAGTGGATACCCAGCATTAAGTACAGAACCTCTGGCAATTGTAGTGGATTACATTTAGTGCTTTTTCGTATCAACCCTGGTTTTTGACAACCATGCATTTAGTGCTAGTTGGATCAAAAAGTACTATAAACAGTGGGTAAACAATACAATATGCAATTTGCCAAACTGCAAACTGGGGTATGAACCATTTAAACATTGTTATTTAAAGTTTATTTTGATAAAAGTGTCTGTAAATGCCAATTGTGTTCATGTACTATCTAGACCTAAAAACTGTCAATGTCTAAAGAATTTTTCAGATTTTAGGAATATCGGTATGGTTTAGCCTGTGTGCATTAATGTATTTATAAGCACAATAAGTGAAGACAACAGTAATATTTCTATCCACTTTATTGATTTTATAGACTTTCAAAACAACTCACAAACTGCTTTTGGTAACACCTCAGTTTTATTATACTAATCAATATTAGGAAATAAATTAAGTGAATAAAACGTAAACATTGTGAAGAGTATACATAGAAATAGCAGAAATATCAACTGAGTCAATGAGGCAACCGTTTCACGTAAACAGATTTTAGTTTTTTGCAATGGACCAAAACAACTGCCAACCTGTATAAACAAATTATAGGACAGCTGTATATTGAAATACCTCCCGATAGTAATAAGGGGTCAGCATTTAACCATGGTAATGTCATAAACTTTGCACGCAAGGAAGCTCTGAAATGTAAAAAATAATTTTGTACACCAGGTGGCATCATTATCACAAATTGATGCCACTGGTCAATAATTCACCCACAACAGTTCCTAAACAGTGGATTCAATGGTGTGAAACAGGTCACATGACTGCCCCTTCAACCTCTTGCTTGTTTTCCTAAACAACTGCAAACTGTATGGTGCAAGAGTGGTGCATATATTGTATATGTTATTGTTAAACTTCTAAAAACAAGTTGCATTAGTTACAAAAATGCAGCACATGCCATAACACATTTCCTACCCATGTGGGCTTCAACATACAAGGTCCAGACATGAAAATCACAAACATAATATCATTAGCAGAACATCAATTTAGCAGACACTGAACCATGGAGGGCCTAAAAATACAGTCTGTTACCCCAGACCTAAACTAACAATTGCTAATAATGACAGAGGCCTGTTGCAAGGCTCAAGGAAGCTAAGCTAAAACTCTGCCAGTGAAGTCCACTCAAAAACAGGATTTCCTTTAGGAAAATGTTACAATATATAATGATGGATTACCTAGTCTAGTATCTAGTTGTAAAATCATTGTTTGTAGTCCTTGTACACTGCCAGCAGTATCTTGCTTAAATCAAACTTTTCCTCCCCCCCACCCCCCTAGTTTTTTTTTTGTTGTTTTTTTGCTGCGCATGTGGATGTGCACTTAAATGGTTAAAATAAAATCGAACACGTGTTCAATGCACATTACTCTTAAGGTTGTGAACTCCCACGTAGAAGGTTATGACACATTTAAACTGAAAGCAATAACTGAACTCTTGGCATCCAACAGTGTCTCAGTCAGCTGAAAGCACATTTATTTAGAGAAACCTCACCGCTGTGAGATCAGGACAAAAACAACAACAACATCCCACATCCATTTTGCTTTCTGTCGCTTAGCGGAATCAAAAACAATTGCTCACCATCTCATTCACGTGTCCCAACTTTTACAAATGGGAGATGGGGGAAGGGGGTGTCCTTTTAAAAATAAAAAATACCCCACAATAACACGAAACTCTCAGAACTGCAAATGGCGTCGCAATAAAACCACAAGTAGAGTATTTGTTAATAATATCAAAAATACCAACAAACAGGCCAGAAGAAGAAATAATGCATCGATTGCTCACAGCAAATTTATGTACACATACATATTAAGAAAGAGCTGTCAGTGGGGAGGGGGGTGGAGATGGACGAGCGCTGTGCCACTGCAATAAAAGGGGGGGGGGGGGGGGCTACTGGTGGTGGCATTGACAGACAAGGGACTTGCGGCCAAAAGGGGACGGTAGGGGAGGGGGGGGGGATGCAGGGAACGGGAGGCTGCTGGAGGTTCACCTTTTCTTGGGGGCCTGGGCAGTGCGGGGCGGGGTGACCGGCCGGCCAGAGTTCACCCCGCCGTACTGGTACTTGGCCTTCTTCTCCGAGGGCTTCAGGATCTTTGAGTGACAGCAGGGAAAGAGGGCATGAATGAGAGGAGGAGCAGCTGGCCCACCTCATGTTATTTAGAAGCGGACGTTTGTGCCCAAAAAATATAAAAAAGGAACTTAACAGTGAGTACAATGACATTACAAGGAAACGATAGAGGGATGTTAATCCTGCTCTTGGATGCTAACAGGTAGGCCAGCTCTGGGGCGTGAACACCCTAGAGACACTAGAGCCTGCATGTGAAGAAGAGGAGGGGTCTAAAATTCAGGAAGGTGTGTGAAACCAAGGGCACAAGATGCAAATGTACCTGGAAGGAGCACATGAGGGACTCGTCCACGCTCATCATACCGCCCGCGTTGTCAAACTCCCCACAGTAGTTTGGAGCAGAGAAGAGTGTCACCAGCTGGCGCTTGGCAAAGAACTCATAGCCGTCCTCCACAACCTGCGAGAGGACACCGACTTAACCAAGTTCCAGCTCCACAGGCAGGTGTGATGGAGTGGCCCCGCAACCAGTGTTGGGCAGTAATATTACTTTTCTGTAACTAGTGTAACTAATTACTATTTCCAAAAATGTAATAACATTACAATTACTAATCCAAGTAATGCTGCATTACAAGAACGAGATTTCTGGTCCTATAAACTTAGGGTAGGCTAATTGACACAACCTGTCAATCATCTGGTTTGAGAGGCTGCAGTGTTTTCACTTTGGCTGATTGTTGACTCCTAAGGTTCATTATTGTTCCAATAAAGAGGATTCAATTCTAAAATGACCTGCTACACAAGTTGTCATTTATCAGAAAGGGCGTGGCAGGGTAGTGATAGCGAAAGTAATATAGTAATGTAACGTAGTACATGTAATGTAGTAGCGTAACTAATTACTTTAAATACACAGTAATAAGTAAAGTCATATTATTACTTTAAGGAGTAATAAGTAAATAGTAACTTATTATTACAGTTCTTTAGTAAATTGTCCAACACTGCCCACAACACATGCAGTAGAAACAGGTTTATTGACCCCTTGTGAGCCAAAGGGAGCCTTTAAGGGATTTTCACACGGGAAGCGGCACCCGCTAGAGTTTCATTTTCAATGAGAAGCGGGCAGGCTAGGCGGGTTGGGAGGCGTAACGGCGGGCGAGCGCAGTCCCGAGGAGTCTTCTACTTGTACGCCTCACAGATAAAATGTATTGAACTTTCTGGTTGCGGCGCAGAGGGACACACATTTGCCTTCTTGACTTGGTCTACATTTTTTAACTTGTTTCACAAGCTTTTACCAGAAAATGTGTAAAAATGTGTTTGCATGTTAATTGGACGTATTCATTAGCCCATTTAAAAAATGTTCTATAATGCAATATTCACCACATACTGTATTTGGTCATACATATAGGCTAATTCATAAATAATGTAGGCTTTATATAGAAACCATTAAGCTAAATCTATTTGGTTCATTCTGCTGTGTTCTCATGGTCATCTCAAAACGAGACCCTTCGCCTTTCAAAGGAGAGGCGGGCGGGAGAGCGGGATGCTGCTTCCCATGTGAAAAGCCCTTTAGATCTTCAGGACTGTTCCAGCCAGGACTTGTACCTTTATCCCCTGAGCATCGAGACTTTAATACTCCCCTGCCTGAAGGAAATTAGGCTAGCATGCAGAATGTTTTGTAAATCCCAAAAGGCTGTAATGGATTTTATGCTTTACAATAGTCACCCTTTACATTACTTATTTTAATTATTTTGTTTTAAATATTTCATTTGAATATCACATTCCTTCCACAAATGTTACTTCCCATTTGTTGTTCAGTTGCTGTTAATGGCGTATTCTGCCTTGTGTCACTGTCATAACATTTAAATACAAATGTATTATTATTCTGCTTCAATATGAAGCCCTAGGTCAAACTCCCAGATTGGTTGTCCTCTATTCAGCTGTGCCCACTTTTGGATCAAGGTGAGACATGTAAAGCTAAATCAGCATGACAGCTTAACATTCATCACCATAACAACCAGTGTTATGTTTACACTTGAAATCAGACACCACTTCTATTTTTAGGACTTGACCCAGGATGCATATTTGAATGGTCCATTGCCCGACCGCCACCCCACTACAGCTGGCTGGGGGAGGGGGGGGGAGGGGGCAGTGCTATTTAGCAAAAACACTGATAAAGCCAACTGCATTTAGTATATTGTCCCCCATTATGCACGTAATGAAAACCATTCAACATGCAAGCTTTGGCTACACCGGGGACTTGTCTTTAAATGTTCTGATAGCAAATATGCTTTAAACTATTTTGATTCAGCTCTGCTGCTGCACCAGAATGCACCCGTGTAAGAGATGAACTCAGCTACACCACTGTAGTGCGTATAAAGTAGTGTGCTTTTACTAATGTGTTAGCATGTATTGTAATTAAATACAGGCAAATCTATTAGTTTACAGGCAAATATACTAAACTACTAATATGTTGGCATGTATTATTGTAATTAATACAGGCAAATATACTAGTTTACAGGCAAATATACTAAACTACTAATATGTTGGCATGTATTATTGTAATTAATACAGGCAAATATACTAGTTTACAGGCAAATATACTAAACTACTAATATGTTGGCATGTATTATTGTAATTAATACAGGCAAATATACTAAACTACTAATATGTTGGCATGTATTATTGTAATTAATACAGGCAAATCTATTAGTTTACAGGCAAATATACTATACTACTATGTTGGCACGTATTATTGTAATTAATACAGGCAAATATACTAGTTTACAGGCAAATATACTATACTACTAATATGTTGGCATGTATTATTGTAATTAATACAGGCAAATATACTATACTAATAATATGTTGGCATGTATTATTGTAATTAATACAGGCAAATATACTAAACTAATAATATGTTGGCATGTATTATTGTAATTAATACAGGCAAATATACTAGTTTACAGGCAAATATACTATACTACTAATATGTTGGCATGTATTATTGTAATTAATACAGGCAAATATACTATACTAATAATATGTTGGCATGTATTATTGTAATTAATACAGGCAAATATACTAAACTAATAATATGTTGGCATGTATTATTGTAATTAATACAGGCAAATATACTAAACTACTAATATGTTGGCACGTATTATTGTAATTAATACAGGCAAATATACTAAACTACTAATATGTTGGCATGTATTATTGTAATTAATACAGGCAAATATACTAGTTTACAGGCAAATATACTAAACTACTAATATGTTGGCATGTATTATTGTAATTAATACAGGCAAATATACAAGTTTATGTAGCCTTTTAGTTAATTATTGAATAAAAGGCAATGTAAAATAGTATACTGGAGGCACATAGTGATAACGGTACTATTATTAATAGTAACGTTATCACTATGTGCCTCCATGGGTGCCTCCATTGTTGTGATGTCACACCAGCAAGTCATGGTAGATGGTAGTATGTATTTTGTGTGAGGTTCTATTGTACTTTCTCCTGGGAGTAAGGTGGAACCTCTCGACCTCTAAGTTGCCTATAATGCAGATTGAATGTCCCTGCTCCAACCTTAATCTCTGCAAAAGCTTGATAACGAAAACATGCAGGACAGCGAGTCCCCCTGACCAGGGTTGTGGAAACACTGGTATAAAAGGACCTGTATGTGTGTGTGTGTGTGTGTGCGTGCATGCCTGGTGGGCTCTGCAGATGAGGTCCAGGTCGTGGCGGTTGAGGAACTTGCTGACCACATCGGCCCCGAAGGTGAAGGACACGCCGCGGTCGTTCTCCCCCCAGCCCTGCACGTCCTTGTCGGGGTCCGACCACAGCAGGTCACACAGCAGGCCTGAGAGGTGATTGGGGGGTGGGGGGTGGGGGTAAGAGATGGCAGGCCACCGTAGCAACACAAAGGTGTTAGTTTGATGCACTGCTCCAGATAAAGAGATTAATTCATCTGCCAGGAAAAAAATAATTGGCAAAGCTGTGCCACATTTGCTTCAATAACCCAAAGATGCCTGTGTGGTCGTACAAGAATATGTTCACCTCTTTGAAGAAGACATTGCAAAAGCAGTTAATTATCCTGTGCTCAAAAAGGAATAAATATAATAACAAATAGGCCGAATACAAAAGAATATTCACCTGTGTCGGGCACATCCGTCGGTCGCATGATCCTGCGAATTTGTTCCATTGACTGCAGATCAGGTGACAGTCCTGCAATATAACAAACATTAGGGCTGTGTATTGGCAAGAATCTGGCAGTACCATACGTATTACGATACAGGGGCCACAATTCGATATATTGCGATACTGTAGGTAAGGAGATATAATGCAACATCCCGCTCTCCGTCCCGCACCCTCCTGCCCCTCTCATGTGAAAGGAGAAGGGCTGCGTCTCGTTTTGAGATGACCATGAGAACACAACAGAATGAACCAAATAGATTTAGCTTAATGGTTTCTAGATAAACCTAGCCTACATTACTTATGAATTAGCCTATATGTATGGCCAAATACAGTATGTGGTGAACCCAGCATGTGCCTATTATAACATTTTATAACGCTATGTTTTCTTACACCCCTAACAAACAGACAGGGTTATAGCACTGCAGCTCTGCTTGAGAACATTTCCTTCATTAGGCCTTCCATTGGCTCACCTCCATGGCAACAGAATATCTTCTCGTCGATGATGGCAGCAATGGGGAGGCAGTTGAAGCAATCTGTGAAGGTCTTCCACAGCTTTATGTTGAACCTGCGCTTACCTGGTGAAGACAAGACACACAATGTCAAAACACGCTTCAAGGGATTTCTTCACAGCACTGCAGTTTGTCTACAATCTGTTAGACGTGTCCACAGAGCCAGATTCAAACGTATTTACATTTATGAAATTGACCGATCCCACGCCCCACCCTTTTTGCCTGTCCTCCAATATCAGTCGAGCATTTTTGGAAGCAGACAGAAACTCCGTAAAACTGTTTTCCTGTAATAGCTTTGTTTTGTCCACTGTTAAGGCCGCCGCCGACTGAAGGCGTCAAGAGATGTCAGGATTTTAGAACTAGTTCATTTTAACGGTTCTATTCCTTGGACGTCAAGCCACAAACATGCACTGAATATCTGCAGGTTTCTGAGCTCCTTCGTCAATTTGACTTTCCCTTTCGAACGTTGCGTTCCTTGACGCGCCGAAGGACGATGCCTTCAGTGGGCGGTGGCCTTAACTGTAACAAGGTTTGACACGTGAAAGGGGCGGGGCTTAGGATCGGTACAAGGCCACATCATGTGGTCTTGTATGTTTCAAGACCACATGATGTGAACTAAAAGATAGAAGAGCGCTACGCAAAGGAACCAATGGTTAGGGGAAATGTGGGCATTGTGAGCATCTCTGCAAAGGCAGCTGAAGTACACGGTCACTTGGTTCATGTTATGTAGGCATGCTGCTAACAACATGGACACGCAGCTGACATTGGCCTGTCCTGTTATATTCACTGAAAAGTGGCAGTGAAACATTTGCATTTATCTGTAACTATTGCGTAGTAGGGGGCTTGTGTGCGCACGCGCGCACACACACACACACAAACACACACACAGCTGTGTGGGCGTGTGCACTCACACTCGTCGTAGAAGCCATAGATGCGGTTGATGGAGGCACACTCGTGGTTGCCCCTGAGCAGGAAGAAGTTCTCGGGGTACTTGATCTTGTAGGCAAGCAGCAGGCAGATGGTCTCCAGTGACTGCTTCCCTCGGTCCACGTAGTCGCCCAGGAACAGGTAGTTGGCCTCCGGCGGGAAGCCCCCGTACTCAAACAGCCTCAGCAAGTCCGTGTACTGCCCGTGGATGTCACCTAGGGTCGCACCATATTGACAAATGTGATATTTGCCATATCGGTGATGAAAATTGCAATATTGATATTAATGTATTCAAGTATACATAAGTAAAAACACAAGTTATGAGAAAATGCATCAAAATAGATTCATATTATTAAAAAAAAGCAAGTTTTCAACTGACATATTGGACTGGTACAACAACAATAATTCCAAGCTACCGAGGAGGTACTCTTTTTGGCCGCTGATGTTTCCTTTTCAATCAGTCTGTCTCCCTCAGCCACACATCAGAACTTTTCTATATTGAACTAACTTGCGCCAAGAAACCCATCGATATGATATAGCGATAACGAGTCAATATATTGTGCCCCTCTAGGACGGGCACACAAGCTTGAGACAGGAGTGTAAATCCACCAGGGGACATAACAGAGGACAATGTTTCACGCTCACCTGGGCTGGTAGAGGATAACATGGACCTCTGGTTCTGTTTGGCCATGGTGACTAGGAGTGCATGTTACCATGGAAACTCTCGACTTAAACTGTATTGTTTCCCCCCATTTGTGCCGTGTGATCTGCCATTGGCTCCCCTCCTCCCCGTTATGTTTGAGTGCTAGAACGAGAATTACACTCCGTATAAAATGACGGTGCCTACTGACAAGCAGGAGAAACGATAACAGAGGCACTTAAGACGTGGTAGGACAGAAATTAACAGGAGCGCACGACCGCACTGGGTGTAGAGGAGTAGAGGGGATTGGTAGAGGTCACAAGCTAGCCTGGCTCAGTCCGACTATTGCTCTCAGCTCAATTTACTTAGCTGAGATTAGTCCGGAAACCCTGTATCGCTCTCCCTCTTTACTGCATGTTCTCAGATCATGCATGTCTTGACATGCGCTTTCATGGTTTAGTGTTATTGTGTGACCAAAGAGCTGTCCAAGGATGTCAGGGACACCATTGTAGACCTGGCGCTCCATGCAAGGTCTCACCTCGTGGAGTTGCAATGATCAGGAGACTGGTGAGGAATCATTCCATAACTACATGGGAGGATCTTGTCAATGATCTCAAGGCAGCTGGGACCATGGTCACCAAGAAAACAAATGGTAACACACTGTGCCGTAAAGGACTGAAATACTACAGCGCCTGCAAGGTCCCCTTGCTCAAGAAAGCAGATGTACAGCCCCGTCTGAAGTTTGCCAATGAACATCTGAATTATTCAGAGGAGAACTGGGTGAACAACAAAGGAGTGGCTCAAGAAGAAGAACATTAATGTTCTGGAGTGGCCTAGTCCTCCAGAAGAAGAACATTAATGTTCTGAAGTGGCCTAGCCAGTTAGAAGAACAACATGAATGTTCTGGAAGGGCCTAGCCAGTCAGAAGAACAACATGAATGTTCTGGAGGGGCCTAGCCAGTCAGAAGAAGAACATTGGGTTCTGGAGTGGCCTAGTCCTTCAGAAGAAGAACATTAAGGTTCTGGAGTGGCCTAGCCTAGGTTACATTTGCTCAACAGGGACGCTAGCTTCCTCGCTGCTCAACTCCCTTCTTTCTACCGTGCCTTCTCACCCACACCTCTCCTATGAATCAGCCTGCCTTGGAATCCAAACACACCACTAGAATACATGTGGGATGCTGGAGGAGATTAATGACAGTGTAATGCACTACAGGCGCTTCAGCTGTGAGCTCAAGGACACGCACAGTTTCCAGATCAGTGGCAAGACCCACGAGAAATTAGCTGGCAAGAGAAAAGGCCACAGATGATCCAGGCTATACATAATATACACACACGCTCACTCACTCAGTGGGAAACCTTCCCTATGTAGCCTAGCCAACCAGTACCAGTTTCCCTTTAGTGTACCTACCCTCTCCAGCTAAACATCATGCTCCATTTGGGTGTGCCCTACAGACAGAAACTGGCAGGGAGCCACGCCAGATTCAGGACAACAGTTTTGTGCTTATTCCCCCCCCCCCCGCAAAAAAAGCTAAATGGAATGTAAAATGGCACTGCAAATTGCCCATTACAAACACCACCCTTTGTTCCAAGGTGGCAAGCAGATCAGTTGGAAATAACAGGCCCTGTTATGCTTACAGTACAAGGAGTTTATGCCCAAGATGAAACATTAGCCTAAGATAAAATGGTAACGGGCAGCTCCAGTCTTGAGGCTCTATTCTGTGATGCCACCCATTGGAACGTGTAATGAACACCAGCAGTGCTCTGCTGTGACCTGCTCCGACCTACATGAGTTGGCTTCTATTGACTGTAGATCATGTTTGTTACTCAAGTCTTTGGCTATCATGGAAAGTAGGGCTGAACGATTAATCGTTTTCAAACAGAAATTGCAATGTGAACCAATGTGATTAGCAAATCGCAAGGCATGTGATTTATATGTGCATCTGACTCAGTTTTTTTTTATATTACCAATATTCCATTGGTTAAGCATACACACTAAACACAATCTAAATCTGGCTTTGTCTGTAAAAAGAGAGACAGGGGCTGCATCTGAGTAGTCAAAAAAATTACATCCCATGTCCTTTCCTGGCCTTTTTTCCTTGACCTTAAGTGAAGATATCATCGGGTCAGAGAAAGGTCTGAAGCAGAATTCATAAGGACTTTGCAAGACCATCCGACTGCACTTGGATACGTAATAATGTGGCGGTGAATGTTAATGGTGTTACTCGTGGGTCTGCCGCGGTGAAATGGACTATACAAGGGCACCCCATGCGTTATAACTTCTTACCATGTTGTTTCATGCAGGCTTGTGAACATGGACTGCTCCGTGAAAAATATGACTTCATTACAAAAGTTGTTATTTAAAGAAAACAAATGTATATAACATTCACACACAGTTTAGCCTATGTTTGTTAGTATTAAGTAAGTAACGTTTATTTATAGAGCACCTTTCACAGACAAAGGTCACAAAGTGCTGTACAGTAAAAGCAATGCAACGACACTGAACGCTTGTGCGTGCACACTGCATTTGCGTGGAATCAATGTGGTCACATTTTATAATCCAGTATGACCAGAGCGTTCTGTTGGCCTGCTGGGGGCTCTGGTACTGGCACCATGAAAACACAGTTGTTGTGGCACGCACACAAGGGATAACGCAACAAAAGCCCCTCTATTAGACACATGTTATAATGAATACCATTTAGCCTAACTTCATCCAAATCCCAGGTGTACACCGTGTTTCACAGTTAGTTGAGTAGTCTTCAGAGGCTATGGTTTGCACAGCCAGGCTGAATGCCATTATACGGTTGGATGAGGCCAGTGTTGTTTTGGACCTGATTTGTTGACTTGACTATGATTGGCCAGCCGTGGGGGTAGGACCCCGTCTGCCCGCTTTTAAACGATGAGCGTGAATAATTTACACATGCTATCCCCGGCAATGTCATAACAGCTGTGTTTATAGAGGAGTCAGGGTGGGAAGGCCCAGTCACAGACACACAAGTCCAGGCTAAACACACATTTTCCAGACTTTATGAAGACATTAAGTAATTATTGAGGGCATGTTTAGAGTTGTTAATACATTTCACATTAACGCTTCACACAAAATATGTCTCATGGACCAATAAAGCTTCTGAAACCAATCATGAGCTGTAAGGCTTTAGTTAAGAGTGATTGGCAATAGTTAAACAAGAAACATTATTTTGTTTACACTGTAAGATTATACCACTTGCACAAATATGAAAAGAAAAGGATTAATTAACTGAACTCTGCTTGACCAGCTAATCAACAAATGCAATCACAGGTACATGTTGCATTTCTACAAAACAATAATAATAATAAATAATAATTAAGAGAAACTGTATCTAGGTGGTGGATAAAATGACCAAGATGCCTAGTTAATTTTTAATTCTTGTATAACATGTTATGTGTTTGTTTAAATCATCCAGAATTTCACAGTATTACAAAATTATAAGATAAGTGTATGTCAGTGAACTATACATTTACAGCATTGCCTTAAGGTTGAACATGTGTTAAACACTAACTAACCCATAAAACAAAAAGGCGCCCGCGGAGGTGTTTATTTTGTAAAAACGAGCCGCTCCATAGGGTTATAACGTAAAACAGAGGCCACACCTTCCAAAAAGAAGTTACGTCTGAACGAGGCCTTATGCCGTGGCGGAGAGATAGATCTGTTTCACAATGAACTGTGCCAGCAACATTAAGGTCAACAAAGTGAGATTAAGAAGAGAAACCAGATCTCGTGTCCTCAGCGAATAACTGAAACCCAACATTGTTTGGAGTGTATAGAAGACATTATTGGCTTGGTTCTCTAATAGAGGACCTTCTCAGATGCCAAAAGCAAGCAGGCAGCACAGGCTCAAAAGTTCAGCGGAGCAGAAAACGGAATGGAACAACGCAAACGAATCCCTTGAATCCACCTTCAAATGTACAGCATTAAGGCTAGACCAAAAGCAAATACAAATAGTTAATTTGACAGATCAGTGGTCACTGCTCACACCAATTACCAAGCATGAGAAAGGGATAAGTCCAGTAGCATCATAATGCTAGGCTACCAAATGACTATGGACGGGGCTCCATAATCGAGCTTATTCCTAATTGGAGATATTTCCCATGATTCATAGCGCATTAATAACTCCTGTTTCCTGTTTGTCTTTCTGGTTAGCAACTATTAGCCTATATTAGCAGTGGTACATTATATTGATTTAACAGGGATTTTTTGCGTGACATCTTTTTTAACAAGTAGTTTGCATTTGGTAACTAGCCAACTATGGCACAGAATAAACCTGAGCTCATAGTTTCTCTCTGAGCATCGAGCGGAAGTGAAAAACAGTAAAGGTTACCATGGCTGCAAATGGAAAAAAGTGGGTAGGCGAGGCAGTACATAATCTATTCCAAAGACAAAAGTATACGGGGTGACGTAGCATGCTGCATCTGACAACAAGTGCGATGTTGAGGGGCTGGCGAATAAACGCAGGGGCTCGGCAGCTAGAGTAGGGGGCGCTGTGCGTAGACTGGAGAAGCAAGATAAAAGGGGCGTGGGCGTAATTGCACTAGACCCACCAAACCACCAACGGACAAAGATAGAGTTGTGCTAGTCCTGCTGCGGTTCAGGAGGGGTTCAGATGGCCCAGTGTGCTGAGTGGGTAACACTGCACATCACTTGAGCGGGTCTATGATGGAGTATGTAGGTATTGTTAATATGACCAGGCAGGAAAACTGATCAATGTTTTATACTTGGCTTTTTAGTGTTTCCATTTGAGCCACACATTAATTCCAATTTCACATAACATGTCAAGGGCACGCGAGACCTGAAGTAGTAGTAGAGGTGTTTGAAAATTAATATATTTGGCTTTTTGCCACTTCAAATGTCCCATTAACGCACACACGAAAACCTCATTAATGCACAGACGACAAAGGAGGGGTGAAGATAGTGAGACAACAGACGGAGGGCAGAGAATATAACTAGCTGTAGAAGAAAACAAAACTTAAATAGACACCGCCCAAAAAAAAAAAAAGGGCTTGTCCAGTAACTGACCACAGATCTTGAGGGGAGCTTCTAGCTCCAACAGGATGGGCTGGCTGAGGAAGATCTCCCTGGACTTGATGCACAGGCCACGCACCTCCGCCTCCGTCATCTGGACTATCTTCCCCGGACGACATCCCCGCACTGGAGGAAGGTAAGGAGGGGAGAGAAAGATCGGGTGTGGATCAGAACCGCAGCAATAGTGTGAGGATGTCATTGTGGGGCAATAGCTACCCACAACAAAAACACACGCATGCAGTTTTATTTACACTACGTGTCATTGAAATAAGGTGATACATGTATGTGGTCACGTCACAAAAAAGCCTGTTGGATTACCAAGCAGCACAACCCGTACTGGAGACCTAGGTGTGTAAATGTGTTACTTTTCTATAGCAACGGGTGTGCAGATAAGCCCCTTCTGTTTGGCTGTATGGCTCCACACAGATGCACGCTCGCATACAGACACCCCCTTTACTGGACCTACACCAGGCGCGGTTCAGCTTGCATATTTATATGAAGACTTCCACTGTGGTACTTCTGCCGAATGACGAACGAGAGAAGCTCAAGCGTTTCCTTATTAGGTCACATTTGGGCTCAAGAGCATCGGAATGAACCCCACAGACTCATTTAGATTCTCCTTATTTTGTTTGGGTGGTCTATATTTAGACCACCTCTCCCTGACATACTGTACCAAGGGGCGAGTCCCGGGACTATTGTTAACCATACAGAATACACAAACTGCCAACATAGTAAAATCATAATGAAAACAAGGCACATATAATTACCAAATGATCAAAATATGGAAATCTTAAAAGCAACCAACTGATAAGTTTATATTAAAAGGTCTGGGTGACGATGGATGGCTGCATACTGCTCATGTAGACTCTTCATACTCAGTAAGGCCACCCTAATAACATGATTATATGGTTTGTATACTAAGCCTAGCTAGGTACAATTGACAGTAGTCAAAGCAATGAATAAGCATTCATCAGTGTGAATGACCCACGGCTGAGGAGTTATTCAACAGAAAGCCATATTACTATTGCGTTATAAGTTATCCCCACATGGTGGGTTCAAATATAAGGCTGCTATGCTTAGTTTTTGGGTCTACCAACAGTTTAGTTAAGGGGTCCCCTACCCTCAAGGATTCAGTTTCAAGCTCCTAACAAATCATAGAAACAATTACATTTTGCAAGTAAACTCATTGGAAGTATTAAAAGGAAAATGGCACAGTTGAAGGTGTTTTTCATTGTTGATTTGTTTCACTGACTGTTTTATTGTTTGTTTGTTTGTTTGTTTAAAGTGTAGTAACTAGGGCTGTCCCGAATACCATTTTACAGGTTTCGAATACATGATGGTATTTCCAAACGAGTATTCGAATACTCTTTCTAAAAAAAAAACATGAAAAACACTCAACTATAATTAGGAAAAATAATGAAATAATCTTTGATTCCTCCTGTATTACCCAATAAAAGTGTGTG
>JAODLL010082843.1:1654-14984 GCA_026546735.1 Forbesichthys agassizii
ATCGAGGAGTAAAGACACGTTTGGAAAACCTCCGAGCGTCAAAACAAACCCACTTCTATTATACACGCCGTGATCGAGGAGTAAAGACACGTTTGGAAAACCTCCGAGCGTCAAAACAAACCCACTTCTATTATACACGCCGTGATCGAAGAGTAAAGACACGTTTGGAAAACCTCCGAGCGTCAAAACAAACCCACTTCCGCGATCCTTCACACGTGGAAGACACTTCCTGGCAGTTGTTCTACGACGGAGCCCCCTAGTGTTTACAATGATGAATTACTTAATGTCATAGTAGTCCATTTGATGCTGTAATTCTGTATAATGTACAGTGGATCGCAATGGGACATTAAATAAGAATTAGAAAGGTGAGTAAGGAGGAATTTTCTGTCTGCACTGTATAGTATGGTGGTGCTTTTGTTAGTTTACTGTAGGCCAATCAAGTGTCAATAAAAACAGTGATAAGTGGCTAAAAAAACATAACGATAAATCAAATTATAGATAAAGTACTTATAGCCACCATTATTATTCACATTGAATTTTTTTTGATTGTACAAATAAATAAAATAGACTAATGTTAATGTATTGTAAACACATTTTATAAAAGCATAGTTGTCTAATCTACTGCTATGTGTATTTTTCACGTCTGGTCCTGGCACTGCTAATCAGACCCCGATCTCCCACGTAGAGAGCGGCCGCTCTACAAGGCAGGCTAAAGCCTCTGGGCTCTAAGCCTGCATCGCCAGAGCTCCTATGAGGTGTCAGAGAGTGAGGATTAACTTCACTGCACAGCTACCTGCTGGCCACAGTTACACATGCTAACTACACACATAACGTAGCATAAACCCATGCCATATAAGTTAAAGTCCTCATATTTGGCATTACTGTGAATGCTGAAAGGACAGTAGATTTGTCATTAAATGTCACTTTTCTGACTGCTCTGTGGATTGTGCAATACAATACAAACATAATATACTCAGCGAAAAGCCAAGGTAAAGTCATATATGTTTTATTTAGACACTTTATGGTACATCCTACTTTGTGACAAAGGCCCTGTGCTGGTTTTATATGAGGTTGATGAGTCATCCTTCATACAATACTGCAGTTACTGTTTAAAAAAAACATTGTGTTTATTAAAGTAATGGTGTCTAGTGGTAAAATGTTCAATTTATTTAAAATGTCAAAATATTTATTATTTACACGTTCCACAAAGGTATTTCTATAATTACACTGTCAGGTAATTTAAATACAATAACTGTTTATTTTAGCGGGTTGTTTCTGGCTATGGTAGCTGCCAGTACTCTCCTATTGGTTGAGCTGAAATGTGGGTGTGGCAAACCTCACAAATGGGCAGACACAAAAATAACTTTCTAAACATAAATACGTATTTAGACTGAGTTGATGTTTGTATAAAAATTCTCTGAGTATAACTTACTGTGGCACAGTAATGAACAGAAACAAAAATGATATAAATAATCAATCATACAGTATATTGTCAATATATACACAGGAAATAATTGATGACTCATTCTTTGTTTCAGCACCAAATGTAGGCTTCGCTTAAGAGCCTAACCATAATGCAGACAAAGCTTCAGAAAAACATTAGTGTATCAAAAAAGTTCATAAATTAGAATTGTCTAAATTAAATGAATGAAAAGTACTGAACAAATCTTGATGTAACCAGTACATACAATTCCGAGGGAGAGTACAAAACAAAAAGTAACTCGAGTAGCACAAGGATCTTTTCTTGAGGGCAAATACGTGGTAGAGGTAGAGGATCCATCGGAATGATTGTCAATAACAATGTGACAGAGCCTTTCGGTTGGAAACGCACATTTCAGATCCATCATGTGCTGTCCGCACGCTATTGCACTTCTTAAAATCGTTTGGTTAGACAGCGCTACAGCAACGTCGAGAGGCCTTGACCCTCTCCTTCTGGGCCTATAGGATCCCATTTAAGATAGCTAGGTATTTAAAGGCTGTGTTTGTGGGGCTGGGGACCCAATATCGGTCCCGATTTTTTTTGTTTTTTTTATTGACATCCTAAAACAAACAACTGACACGGAACACACTTTATGCATTTATGCGATTAAACAATAGATATACGTTGTTCTCTGTTGATGACCTTTGACCTTCTCTTGCCCCTGGGGTTGCCTCTCTAGAGTGACGGAGCATCTGTGGATGGAAGGGAGGGGGGGGGGGGTCAGTCACCAGGCAGCAGTCTCCCCCATGGCGGCGGTATTGTAGTCTCCTATCTGGCACATTGTCCTTTTGTGTCAGGGCCATGTCTCTGGCTTAGCGCACGCACGCACGCACGCACGCACGCACGCACGCGCGAGGGGAGGGGAGGTTTGTCCACGGGGCCTCACAGGAAGCAGACCGGCCCCACCTCCACCTGCAGCCGGCTGCGGCGCTGCTCCTGCACGTCTGTAACCGGGAGCTCACGGCTTTCCTGAGTGTGAAAGTGAAAGCGTGACTGGTGCCAGCGGCCATCTTGGATCTGAGAAGAATCAAGAAGGAAAGGAAACAAAAACTTCAGAAAAATATTCAGAAAATATAAAAAAAAAAAACATGTTTGTCAAATAAAATAAATACGGAATATAATAATAGTAATAATAATAATATTTTGCCATTGATTGCTATCGAGTCTTGGCTTGGCTGATTAAGTGATGTGGGGAAACACTTCATCTGTCCCAGTAAACAATATAACTTTCCGTAACAGAATCAGAAATACTTTATTAATTCCCTTGGGGAAATGATGTATTTACTGCACATGTGACAGCAATAACAGGAGTGATATGCAGTGATAACGGAGCTTTGGGCTAGAACATATATGATCGTTTTTATTACAGTCACCATCAACACCGACAATCTATCTCACATTTCACTGTGCATGCTTTTTAACATTTGTGTCCTTATACACATTTAGAGATCCCAAATCTATTGTCCTCCATTGCTAGTAGGAACAGAAGTATGGTAGGAACCCTTGACGGAAGAACAAAGAACGGACACATCTCTCTCTCTTTTGATAGGCCATCGCCTCCGAAAAATCTTTTAAATTTGTAGAAGTTCGCGCTGGTTTGACATTTTTCCCGCCTTCAGCCGTGAGCTATCCTACAATCCGCTGTCATATGACTCCATAAATGAGTGAACGTGCTTCAGGTGATACCCTTGGACCTGATCACGTGACCTCCCACCCACCACCGTGCCAAGAGAGGAGACCTCGCCCTTCCTCGGTACCTTGCATCCGTCCTGCAGAGCACGCGGGTTGAGCAGCGCGTCATCCTCCAGCACGAGTCCGTTCCAGCCGCGGAACCACAAACGAGCGTCGTCGCCGGCGGCGATGGCACCATTGGCCAGAGGCTCGCTAAGGCAGCGGACTGCTATGCTCTGGCTGGCGCCGGTGCTCAGCAGATGGAGGAATTTCATTTGGACCTTCCCCACGTCAAATGCCATCTGTAGGGAATGCAAGAGTGTTTAATAATAATAATAAAATAAAAAATAAAAATGTTTTTAAGAAAGTCTATTCCAGACATGGAAAGTGACGGAATCTTGGAAAGTTTTGGGTCGAGTCAGAGAATATCATGGAATGTCCAGTGTATGCATGGTGATGTGAATAAGTGCAACACTGTCACAATAATATCAATAAGTGTTTGAGGAAGGCTACTTCCCCAAACAGAAGACACAGAAGAGGACAGAATAGCAGAGCATGTCTGTTCTGTTGACTCAGCAGGGACAATAATAGTACATGGAAAAAGTTGATCTACAGGAGAATGTGAATGTATTACAGAAGCCTGATAGCCTTTCTGCATTATATTGTGTCAGCTGATGCCTGCATTTAGCATTTTCCTTTACATACATGTGCATGTTGCCAGGCGAGCATTGTGTGTGCGTGTTTCCCAGCATGCATTGTGTGTGCATGTTTCCCAGCATGCATTGTGTGTGTGTGTTTCCCAGCATGCATTGTGTGTGCTTGTTTCCCTGCATGCATTGTGTGTGCTTGTTACCCAGCATGCATTGCATGCTCTCTGTTACCTTGTCAGAGGCCAGCGGGTACAAACAGGTCTGTCCGCCTGCCGTGAAGTTGCAGAACACATGGATGGCATCTGACCTACAGCCCAGGTTTGGGTCAACCCAGAACCACCCTGTAAACATTCACAGCAACAAGACAACAACATTCACTGAGACATCTAAAAAATGGCACCTAAAAGCAAAAAAACCTGCAAACACAATGCCCTAATCAACCAATCAATAGATCAAACTCCCTGACTTTCCATGTCTGGAATTTTTTTAATAAAATGTCATAACATTCCAGAAATTCCACAGCCAGTGGAGAAATCTAAAACATGCAGGACAGTGGGTCCCCAGGACCGGGGTTGGGAACCAGACGATACCGGTTCCCATCATCTTCATCATCTAACGGCGATGGGATAGTTACAAGGTTATGGGTGTCCTTGCCATGACTTCCTCTTCCATCCGTTGGTCAGTGTTAACAATCAGATTTTCTATTTGATATTTTAGTTTGGCTAATTTATAAACAGATATCCACACATTATTGCTAACAAAAAGCAAAGTCGTCGTCAACCCATATCTGTCACCCCTCTCCAGACTGCATTTAGTTTTTCCTCATTGCTCTCCACACGGACATGATTGGACAACACTACTGAGACTACAAAAAGAACCAGGCCAGTACCAATATCTTAAGATTCTGTATATTCAAATGCAGGAATCTGTTTAAAGTGATTATGAACCGCTGGTCTGAAGGAGTTCTACCGTCGGTAAGCTTGTGGTGGCAGTCCATCAGGTCCTTGCAGACTCGGGCCGGGTTGTCCAGGGTGCCGAGGGGTTTCCTGATGCCCTCGATGACCCCATCGAGGTAACGCAGAGTCTTCAGGATCTCCCAGTTCTGGTTGTGGAGAGTTGTCTCCGTGTTCTGGAAGCCCTGGCAACCGAGGAAACGCAGTGTGGGAGAAAGTTCTCATGTGGTCACCGACAGACCATTCCATTCTACGGACAAGGCTAAACTTAAATGCACACCTGGACTAAAGCAGGTGCTGGCTGGTAGGAAGAAGCGTGGATGAGTGCACCGCTTCTTTTGCAACAATTCTAATGATAAAACTGAAATGACGTAATCTGAGCCAAGAAACTGATGCATTGAATATACAGGACATGGTTTTGACCATGATATTATTCAAAGAACAAACAATTGTTCGAGGTTCATGTTGGGCTCCTTGCACTTCTCAGTCCTGTTTTCCTTCATACAATGTGTACAATTGAATAATTTAACCTAAAAATAAACCACGTCAATGAATCAATTAAATGAATAATACACAACGTATTCACAATACCTCTCTGTCGACTGTGGTGGAATCCAACAGCATGTAGATATGCTCATCAGGATGGATCTTCCTCTGTGGTTTAACACACCAAACAAAGCATGTAGTTATTGCTCATATCCACTGACTGACAAGCCAAAATAAAGGATGAAACACACTTGTCATTAGCTGGAGTTTAAATTAGATTTGAGCACACTCAGTACGATAGTTAGACCCTGATAATCAAAAGATAAATTGTAAAACGGTGTTTAGTATGCATTCCGCCATAAAATGATCACATATAAGACACTGGTCAAATCTCTTAGCCATGAAAAATACAGTGCAACATGGGCAGAGTGGGCCGCTGTATGATGTAAGAGTCACCCAGATTTCTTACCGTTAGCCCTGGAGCTCCAGGAGGTCCCTGGGTAGGAAACAAACAATAGTCTATAGGCCATGGTTGGAGTCACAACATTGTCAATATTTTGATAAAAGATTTTTGATTTATGTTGATTTATTTACCAATTTACAATTAAGTTTATAGCTGTTGATCTTTCTTGTACTATGCTTGTTATATTTAAAAGCAAAGATACTCACTCTGGGACCGGGAATTCCCTGAGGTCCTTGTGGTCCCTGGTGATTCAAGCACACATACAATCACACTGACAACAGCAGAGACACACTCGTTAAACACAAAGTTCTGGAATGACTAGGGATGACTAGGACTGACTAAGACTGACTAGGACTGACTAGAAATGATTAGGACTAGGACTGACTAGGACTGACTAGGAATGACTAGGACTAGGACTGACTAGGAATGACTAGGACTAGGAATGACTAGGGATGACTAGGGATAGGAATGACTAGGGATGACTAAAAATGACTAGGGATGACTAGGGATGACTAGGAATAGGAATGACTAGGGATGAATAAAAATGACTAGGGATGACTAGGACTAGGAATGACTAGGACTAGGGGTGACTAGGACTAGGGATGACTAGGAATAGGAATGACTAGGGATGACTAGGAATAGGAATGACTAGGACTAGGAATGACTAGGACTAGGAATGACTAGGACTAGGGATGACTAGGACTAGGAATGACTAGGAATAGGAATGACTAGGAATAGGAATGACTAGGACTAGGGATGACTAGGGATGACTAGGAATAGGAATGACTAGGACTAGGAATGACTAGGGATGACTAGGACTAGGAATGACTAGGAATGACTAGGACTAGGACTGACTATGACTAGGAATGACTAGGGATGACTATGACTAGGAATGACTAGGACTAGGGATAAGGTGCCTTACTGTACACAACCCTGACTTACCTCAAACCGCTGTCATTTTATTAACGTTCTACATCCAACGTTTTATCACTGACTCCACCTGAAAGATCTACGCTACTTTCACTGCTTCTAACGTCCATGGCATAAACAACAGGCATCGTCACCCAGGACGCACATTGAGAAGGCTCAATGTTATCCCCCAACACGATAGTATGACACAACAGTACCTTTGTAAACTATATTAAATGGACACAAGCTAACCTTTGCAAACACACACACAAAAAAAACAAAGCTCACCATTTCGCCACTGCTTCCTTTTGGACCTCTATGTCCCTGTTTAACGAGATAAAAAAAACATGCAATGGCCAGTTTATAAATCCCAGAATCCTTATGTTATGAAATATATGCGTATCATCATTTCTGTTGGCCTAGAACTCACTCTGCCCCAATTAATAACCATGCAGGTATATAAACATCACTACATACAGTACATGTGCATTAATAACCATTCAGGTATAGACCCAGAGCTATCAATCTACACCTACAGGCTTCCCCATGGGGCCCATCCGTCCCTCTGGTCCGACAGGTCCAGCAAATCCCTGAAATAAACGGAGACATGGTGGAGCCATTAAAGTCCAACCAGCGGCTCAAAGGCACCAGAGCCCAGTGGTAACAACACACTGGTTGGTTTCCCCTCACAGCTGCCTTGCCTCCTGTACTGTTCGTGAGTGTAAGGAGCCGAGAGGATATAGACATTAATGCAGTTCACATATCAGGGAGGGAGGGATGAAGAGAGAGAGAGAGAGAGAGAGAGAGAGAGAGAGGGCTAACAACAACAAAGTGATCGTTTGTGTTTTACTGCTTAAGATTGTTGGCAGAGCCGTGTAGAAGAAAGAGTGAATTAAATTCCAAAGTTTACAACGGTCACCTGGTTCATGTAAACTCAACAGTTTCAGGAAATGCTTGGTGGGCAATTTGAGAAGAAAAAAAAAAAAAAACAGATACATACAGTGACTGCAATTTTTGGTAATTAGTAGTCAGTGAATTTATCGATTTACATTTACAATATATTTTATAGGGTACTTCTAGCATTTATCGCAAAATTACGGGAACTGTTGTGAGGTTCCACGATCCGCTATTTCTGTAAAGAAAACGGTCCAATGGAGTGAAGAGAGTTGATGCAACTCTCTTCTAAATGGTTCTGCCGCTGACTATAAGTTGACTACTGTAGAAAGCAACACACAAATATACATAAATAAATAAGAGCTGCTTAAAAGTATATAACATTGTTCAGCTAAGTCATGTGACCAAGAATGGCTGCCACTTCACCAAGTTATACTTTAAAACAAGAGTAATTCACTCAATATAAGTTTCAATGATTTGTTTACGCTAGCCTGTGCTGAGGCACGTAAACGGTAGTTTAGGGTTGTCGTGGCGATCAACATTTTGGGTGTGGAAGCGCCATGTGCAGCGTTGGGGGAAACAAACCCAGTGGACAGACCTAGAGAGGACACTTGTCCAAACACCTACCAGAACACCTACAGGCCCTTTGGGTCCAGG
Source organism: Forbesichthys agassizii (assembly GCA_026546735.1). Lineage (NCBI taxonomy): Eukaryota > Metazoa > Chordata > Actinopteri > Percopsiformes > Amblyopsidae > Forbesichthys > Forbesichthys agassizii. The sequence continues at coordinate 9,818 of JAODLL010082843.1, forward strand.
AACGCCGGTCAAGCCCACATCTCCATTTGGACCCTGATCCAAAAGCAAAGCAAGCATGGTCAGCAGAGGCCGGGAACAGTTAACCTGACACACCAGATGGATGTGTCTGTTCAGACACATCCACCTGAGTAGCCATCTATTGAAACTGTTTCAAGAGGGCAGGCGCTTTCAAAAAAATACTTTGCATGTGATTGGACAAACCTGTGAACCAGCATTCTGTTTTTATCCACTCTTGCAGTAGAGAAGTCAGGAGAAGAGTGGAAACATATTTTCCACTGAGAAAAGCCTTTGCTCTTATAATAAATTGTAATAAAACCGATTGTATCATATCTAGGTGTTTTCGACTTGAGTTGTTTTCATGTCACTCCTAAACCACGCCTGTAGCTAAACTACGACGCTGATTCGCAACACGAGGTTTACCGGCCTGAATCACCTCGATTTCCTAGCTCTCCAGACTGATTCTTGCAGTGAGGTTAAACTGAAGCTTGTGAGATCATGATGGTTTCACGAGGTTAAGTCTGGTCAGTCATGAGAGGCCTGGATTGACATCTGGCTCTTTCAATACAGTATTGCCATGAGAAATCGCGATACTACGCTGTATTGATATTTTTTAAAAAGGCGGCTACAGTTCGTACATGTCACTGATTGAGCATCACTCGCTACGCCCATTAAACGCAGCAGACATCTTTGAAAGTAGTTGAAGAACATTTTGAGTTTTCGAGGAAAGAGGTCAATCAGTGAAAAAGTTTATTGAACGTTTAAGTCCTCTGAACACCCATAAAGGTGTAATTTGTCCCGCCATGAACTCAAAAGAACCAATCAAAAAGGTGTCTGCTGTCCACACAATGTCAAACGTGTCAGTCATGCTGGCTCTCACCGTAGGTCCTGAAAAGCCCTGTAAGCCAGCCATGCCCAGGTCGCCAGGCTCCCCCTAGAGGTGAACAAGATGTTTGCATCATCAGAGTCAGTGAATGTAGGTGTGCACATACAAGAGATTTTCCATGATATCAGCCTAGCTGGTGCTATAATAACAATGCAGTCCTAATAACAGAATAAAAAATATATTTGATAGGATAAATAAACATAGAACAAATGTTTGGTATGGTAGGGTTATACAGTATGCATAATATGGTGTAATATAATACACAAAATACAGTATGTGTTGGGACAGACTTAGTACTTAGTTTTTTCGAATCTATCACGCTTATCTAAATCTGTGCTTCAGAACAGCATATAACGTTGTTGAACAAATACAGAAAACATATTGTGACCCAAAATGGATGTGCGTGTCCGCTTCATAAAGGTGATCACATTACGTATTAAACCCCTAAAATGTGAAAACAACAGTTTAACATTTATACCGTTACATGAAAGTGGGGAGAATAGGGGGGGTGGCCCCTCCCCCTCCACCAGCCCAGATGTGTCGTACTGACCTGCTGTCCCTTTGTCCCAGGGTCTCCCTGCCTGCCCTGGTCTCCGGTAGACCCTTCCATGCCTCTCATGCCCGTGGCTCCCCTTTCCCCGGCCAGGCCGAGCTCTCCCTGGGCACAGACAGGCTATCAAGGACGGGGTGTGCGGTGATCTATCCAGGCTAACGTTCCTTAGCATGTTTATCTTCTAAGGTTAAGAGCTATGGTCTGGTGGAGCCAGGCTAACGTTCCTTAGCATGTTCATCTTCTAAGGTTAAGAGCAATGCTCTGGTGGAGCCAGGCTAACGTTCCTTAGCATGTTTACCTTCTGACCGCTGGGTCCTTTCTCCCCGGGAGTCCCAGGAGGCCCGGAACCTCCCCTAGGTCCGGCTCGCCCAGGAGGTCCCTCTTGTCCCGTCAAACCCGTCTGGCCCTGAATGTGTACATGCGTCAAAGGTACCATCAGAGGTGCACTCAAATCAGAGGGGCGTTCAAATCAAATGTGCGTTCAAATGAGCAGACAGAGATTCATGTTTTGCAAAAGTTCACAAAATCTATTTGCTATCAGTTAATTGTGTAGGAACGCATCTGGGCATACATCTGTACTGCATACCTGCGTGTTACCAAAGGGGGCGCTAAAGTAAATACAATGACTTGGCGTGAGCACGGAACAAGCACTTTCTGTCCCACATGGCGAAATAAATGGCGGACAGTTTGAAGAGCATAATCCAGTCCTTTCAATCCATCTGTGTTATGCACCTGTCTGTCTGTCTGTCTGTCTATAGTATATATAGTATCTATCCACCTACCTACCTAAAGTCTGGCAGAGGAGGAGGGGGAAGGGTTTAAAACAACAGCTGTAGTAGGCCATCATCGTGGACCAGCAAGGGTGATAGATAACTCATAGAAAAATAAACCTCTGACTGTTGCAAAGCCATTGGGGGAGATCTTGCAGAAGAGACAGCCACACTGTGTCAAAGCTAATTGACCCAATGTATTTAATAATAATATAACATATTTAATACATTCAATACCAAATCCTCAACACTAATGCCTTTTTTATTCACCGGAAAGAAACACATACACACACATCCACACACACACACACACACACACACACACACACACACGTGCACACGTGCGCACATGCATGCACACACCCTCTAGACCCAGCTGACAGCTATTCAAAGTTAATGAAGGATTTTCATGGGCTCCATAGTTGTGTAACTCATTCACTGCCAAGCCTCAGGGAGTAAATCCCTACAGCACACTGCATACATCTCCAACACTCTACCCTAGGGTCTTTGCTTGAACAGCAGTATTATGTAACTTGCAGCCAGACAGAAACGTGTACAAAAAGCAATCAGCTTGGTATATTACCTGCAGTGTGAGCCCATCTATTATCACTTCAAAACTATTCAAGTTAAATAAAGCATTATATGAGTCAGTCGTGCAAAATGTTGGGTGGCTGTTTGGAGCGACAAGATGTTAACTTAATAAAATCACAAGATGTTAACTTAATAAAATCAGTAAAAAAAATGATTTGGAAGGTATGTGAGAATAAATGCAACTAAGACACATCACTGGCTATAGCGCATCTTATGCAGAAATTTAAAAGCACATGTTTTTATTTTATTTTTACTGTTCTCCCCAATGAGAGGAGTTTATTTACCGGATGCCTATGTAGTTATGACGGCAGATATGTCTGCATTATGTATTACAGCTGTTACAGCTGTAGCAGTTATAGCAAAATAGCAGCAAACAAGTGTTTCCTATGTAAAGATATAGTGGAGTAAGGTGTCCTGAGCAGAGAACGACATCACACTCTCTCTGTGTGTGATGTTATCTGAGCTCGGCTGTTCTGTGCTTACATTAGCCGGGCAACCTCAAATGCCTCAAATACATGTTAGTGCATGCGTGCATACGTGTGTCCCAACCCATAGACTGTATAAATGGACTAACCCTCTGTGACGTCACCCATAGATTTTCTCAAGAACGGCTTGAAAACAGAGCTGTGCGTGTTACCAGCACCCATTCCGCCTGCAACAACCCCTATCATCATCGTGGAATACATATATTCAGGGTTTTATTAACCAGGATGTAAACATGTTTATTTTTGCTTTAAAGTTGGACATTTTAACATTGGAGTCTAGAAGGATGGACTCCCTTTTGCAGCAAGCCTCAAGTGGCCATTCGAGGAACTGCAGGGTTTGGCACTTCCGTGTTGTATTTCTCAGCCCCGCAGGTTCCCACTTTGTGTCCCCATAAGTTTGTTTTGGTCTGAGACGAGACGCTGGTGCTCTAGTGGCAGCATGCCATTCAGACCCACTTTAGAGCTACCTTTGCTCAATACACCGCCACTGGCAGGAGTGGGTAATACACTCACCCGTCGTCCTCTGTTCCCTAGTGGGCCCGGTAGTCCAGGCGGTCCTGGTGCACCATCCAGCCCCGGGTAGCCCTCTGTGCCTTTAGGCCCAGGCACGCCCATCGGCCCCTGGGACAAGTCCAACATCAACAACGTGACTATGGGGCAGCACAGTGGCGCAGTGGGTACAATGGGGCAACGGGCGATCTAGAAGTCACTGTCCTCACCAAGTGTCGAGGTGTCCCTGTGCAAGACACCCAATCCTATACTGCCCCCCGGTGGTCAGGTGGCACCTTGCATGGCTGACATCTCAATCGGTGTGTGAATGTGTGTGTGAATGGGTGAATGAATTGAAGCGCTTTGAGTGGCTTTAATGTTGGAAAAGCGCTTTAAAAATGCAGTGCATTTACTAAAACTCTTATTAAATTGTGCAGTCAGTCAGTCTTGGAGACGGTGCTTCCACAGATAGAGAACATTGGACGTGGCCAAGGCTGGGATAGTGTCTGCACCACATTACATGTTGCATTAGTTCCATAGTTGGGTGACTACAATGTCCTGTGCTTAGAGTGATATCATGAGCATGATTACAAGGAGCAGGTCATGTGAGGTACTCACTTCAACGCCAGGCGCTCCAGCCAACCCTCTCGCCCCAAACTTTCCTGCAGAGCCCTGTAAACACAAATCACACAGTCACGTGCTACTGTACACATGACACTATCTTACAAACACTATTCTGTATCATAGTCTTCATACATACAGGCAATACATACAACTGCATGCATACAATTACACCAGAATGCAGGAAATTAAGTGTTAAACCCTCAAAATGTAATCCCCCAGAGCCCCCGCATTATAATGTGTCCTCCCCAATGTTGACGTCACTCCTACGCCCTTGGATTTACAGACCTCCAGTAGCTGAAAGGTCAGGACAATTTCTCCTTTATGAACAGCACTATTTGCGGACAAACCACAAATTACATGAAAATAATGAAACACTTTGTTAATCTGGCCGACAAAACAATGGACTAAAACTAAAGATGGAAGAATCACACTTAAAGTTAAACTTATAAACCCAATATTCAAGCCAAAACCCACAGACATTATATTTGTAACAACAATCCAATATATAATTCAATAGAACACAAATAATTAACAATGGCCTGTTTGTTGTTTGTGGGTCTGTCACCCTGACAGCTGAGATCACAGATGGCCTTTAGTACACGCTGACTCACCTTTAAAGTGTAGCTGCACCCCAGCTCTGAGCCTGACTCCACCTTTAAAGTGTAACTGCTCTCCAGCTCTGAGCCTGACTCCATCTTTAAAGTGTACCTGCACCCCAGCTCTGAGCCTGACTACACCTTTAAAGTGTAGCTGCACCCCAGCTCTGAGCCTG
>JAODLL010082844.1:0-14983 GCA_026546735.1 Forbesichthys agassizii
CTTCCTATATTCGGACCAATACGGTATAAGAAGCTACAACCGGCTAATATGGGGCTGGGGGAATTTGTGCTTAGATATAGGGCACACGCCCTAGATCAGACGTCATATTCGATGGACTAGCCTCATGAAAAAAATCAAATGTAAACATTGCGGTTTGCGGTACGGGCGGTTTCTTTCCACGGCCTGCGTTTGGGTTAGCAACACCGCGGTATTCCAATTTTGCGGTTATCGCGACAGCCCTAGTCACATCTTTAGAATGGTAACAGATAGAAACTCAAGTTTTTTTCCTCATAATCCAGACACTCTGCTGAAGAGATCAACATATGGATTGTGTTATTCCACATAACAGGGACTATAATGGCATACCCAGTGAAGCTCAGGGCTTATAAATAAAAGTGCATACACTTAAATAAATAAAATACAACTAGTTGAATAATTTTTTATATGTATTGACCTTAGAGTTTTGAATTTAAAGACTCATAAGAATCTAAATATGGCTTTGAAACAATACTACACACTAGTTTACAATGATCTACATAATAAACATACACAAAATTAGGCGCTTTGCATTTTGTGCATTTAAAAAACATACGGTGTGATTACAGTCTCTCAAAAACATTTGTGATTGTTATTGTCTACTTATTGTTACTGCTCCGTTTGGACAAAATCATGGTGGCTGTTGTAGGGCACATAAATACATAATTCACAACCAACCTTTACCACGACAGTGTTGGATGTTGTTTTGAATATAAAGTGTTTCCCGTGTTTCAGTTAAACTTCTCCCTGCTTTCCTTGTCGACCTTTCTTGGGTTAAGCCTATATAGTCAGTCATTCCACCCTTGCCTTTTCTTGTCTGCCCTTAAAATGACAATAATAATTATTATTATTATTACAATTATCTTTTTGGTTTTGATTAATTAATCGGCCAACAAAAAATAGTTATAGTGACAGGCCTAGCGTTGGGCCGATAGACATTGCCATCGGCGATCGCTGACAGACATCACAAGGTTGAGCAGGCGTAATTTTGGCCACAAGATTAACTGGCTTGGTGGCCCGAGTTGCCAGTGGAAGTTTTTCTATTCGTCTACCTACCCGTTTCCATGTTAAATAGTCCTGTGTGGTGTTTTCTCACTGGACCTGTACTGTCCTCCGTGTGCAGGAAGACCCGCCATGTCAACATCTTGCTGTTCATGGGCTTCATGACCAAACCCAACTTTACCATCATCACACAGTGGTGTGAGGGCAGCAGCCTGTACCGGCACCTGCACGTCACAGAGACCAAGTTTGATACCATGCGGCGCATCAATGTGGCCCGCCAGACTGCACAGGGCATGGAGTAAGGCTCTCGCTCATACACAACACAATACACATTTGTACACTGTTATCTTTTCTCTCCTGCCACAAGTGTAAATAATCTGTTTTTCATTCCAGCTATCTTCATGCAAAGAATATAATTCACCGAGATCTGAAATCAAACAGTATCCTTGTTCTGGTCTTTGATCAGACTTGTCTATTTCTACTACTATTTCTGTCTACTCCCAAATGAACTATGTTGACATGTTCTCTGCTATGTCTGGTGTGTATATACCTGGAGATGCTCTGACCACATCTCAAAAGCAGGATGTTATTAAATGATTAAAGGCCTCTATATTTTAAGTACACATTTATGATTTAAATATAGATTTTACTAGCTCCCTTCTGTTCTAAAATGGAAAATTATCATAAATAATCCATAATTAATCCAAAATTACAAATATTATTCTACTACTGCTTTTATTGCCACAAAGATGAAATAGTAATGTAATCGGTGTTGAACTGAAGCATCCTGTATTGGTGCAGCTGTGTTTTCTAACTAAACCTAAGACTATGCACGCAGCCCATGTTTCCTGAGCTCTTGTTAGACATCTTCCTCCATGAGGGCTGGACTGTGAAGATCGGTGACTTTGGCCTGGCCACGGTCAAGTCTCGCTGGAGCGGCTCTCAGCAGGTGGAGCAGCCCAGGGGCTCCATTCTGTGGATGGTGAGGCTGGCTGTAGTGGCAGAGCATGCAGCGCACGTTCTGCCGCCTAGTTTATACAAGCCTTTGTAACTGTTTTCTAGGCTCCTGAGGTGATCCGGATGCAGGACCCCAATCCCTACACGTTCCAGTCTGACGTCTATGGCTATGGTGTGGTGCTGTTTGAGCTTATGTCAGGGACGCTGCCTTACTCGAATATCAACAACAGAGACCAGGTGACTAACGCTCTCTCCTGTGCTGCTTAGGCCCTATCCACAGGGCGGCGCTAGCATGCTGAGCAGTCATTGGAAAAGGCCTAGACGGCGCTCGTAGTAATTCTCTGATGGTATAATTCTCCTGCTGTTTCCTCCTCGTAGATCATCTTCATGGTGGGACGAGGCTACTTGTCTCCAGATCTCAGTAAGCTGTACAGTACTTCGCCCAAATCCATGAAGCGTCTCATCATCGACTGCCTGAAGTTCAAGAGTGATGAGAGACCCCTGTTCCCACAGGTAAACACCATGTCTATATCTTGTGTGTAGCTATGACATAACGAAAACGAGATGTTTTGGTGTTTAAAATGGAAAGATACATCCCACCCTATTGATAAGGTGTGTACTTTTCTCTTGAAATGTAATACTTACTAATGAATTCAAATGTGTCTTTTTTTTTTCCACATGCAAGACCCGTCACATCATACATGTCTGTGTAATGCAGATAAATAAAGCCTCTAATCAATAGTTAACTGCACAACAGTCAAACTTGATTGAATATGCTTTATATAAGACATAAAATATTAAAACACAATGTGTGCTTGGAACCTAAAATCACATGAGTGCCTTGGCTGCATTGCGGCTGAAAGCCCTTAGTAGCCCTTCCTTTTTTCATTGCTTCATTGTACCAACATGGCCATCCTGACTGTTTCTCCAGATCCTGGTGTCCATAGAGCAGGTCCAGGACCTTCTGCCAAAAATAGAGCGGAGTACCTCGGAGCCCTCCCTGCACCGGGTGGTCCACGCTGAGGACCTGAACCCGCTGCTGTTTCACACCACCCGGCTCATGCCCCTCTGAGACCCCCACCCCCACCCCCCACCACATGGACAGATAGATACATTTGCAAACATGCCTGGCCACATCTTCCAGTGAGATGCAGTCTAAATCATAGTGACCTTTCATCTGATGATCATTGGCTCAGCTGACCATTCCTATCACACTCACACAGCCACCACATTCCAGCATGCACCTGGCAATATAATAATACAGGTCTCTATTTTCATATTTTTCCCGCCAAACTAAATAGATCAAAATGACTGAGTTTCAGGTGCCGACAAGTAGTGACATTGGCTGTCATTTAGTTTTTGTCAGTTTACTTTGACAAGAGTATCATGAACCTTAGCAATGTCTTAAAATGTAAATATTTACTGGAATTGCTGCCACGCAACAGTAATTTCTTTTTTTATTGTACATGTCGAAAACCTGCCTGCTTGGACTGAAGTGTGCAGCCTCTATAGCACAATTTTTAAATATAGTGCAGATATTTTTATGAAATATTTTTTACGTGGTCTTTGTGGCTTCAGCATCTTGACAGCAGAGTTTCGTTTTGCAATGCTCAGTATTTCTCAACATTGCACCACAGAGCAGCTAATGGTCTTTACTTTTTGGATATAGCTTCTTACTAGTACTGTAGCTGTTGAAGATGGTGTTAGCTGGCCTACTTGTTTAACACATATCAGGATCTGCTGTTTTGTCGTTTCGTGAACTCTGCTCTGCACTAGCCATCAGTCTTGTGTAAATGGTTTTATATTGAAATGGTTGTAGTAGCTTTGACAATGTACTAGCATTTGCTAATGTGTTGCCTTTCCTAACTTGTGGATGTGGTCAAGAAAGAAACAGGTACATTTAAGGTGTGATAGTGATTCAGTTGAGGGTTGGTCACTTGTCACAATGGGCAGGGGAAAAATATGGCACTGTCTGCTTCATGTGGGTTCAAAACTATCTCAACCATTTTGGCTTCATTACTAGTCCCAACTAGTTTACTATATGCAGTGGAAGGTGTATGTGTGTGTGTGTGTATGTATATGTATACACACAAACAATAAAAAATAATCTCCCTGCTTAAAGATGATTGGCAAATACATTTTAAAACTTAAGCTCAGGAATTTTCTGTACGTTTGCCTGACACGTATCTGTACGTATTTGCTTATTCTAGTCTAATGATTTAATTTACTCTCACTGACTTGATGATAAGCAGTGCTTTTTCCTCATGTCAGTGTAAACCAGGCTTAATGATGTGCACTTCTGCCATTGTTTTAGTTGATACAGTATGTTGGGCTGCTATGGAAAGCTCTTAAGACTGTTGTCACCTGTGCCTTTTATTAAGGGACCTTGCTAAATAGGATTAACTTGCTACAGCTGGGACTAATGCATTATGGTATTTATTTAGTATAGCACAAATACCAGGCATAAGGAAAGTTTGCCTGGTGATTATTTTAAATTATTGTTTTGTCAAGCTGATTGGCTTGACTTGTGATACCAACACAGGCAATTTATTTTGTCATTATTTTACTTGGATTTTCCCTCCATTTTGACTTGATGAAGCAACTTGCATTGTCCACATAACTTTTTCTTCGTGGCATTGAAAACCTTGTACCAGTGAATGGTTTCTTTTATCAGTACCATATCTTACGCTTTCAGAAACTAATATGGCTAGCATTTATGTAACTGCTTAAAACAAATGCAAGCTACATTTCAGTAGATTGTGTCATAGCAGTCTTTCAAGGCAGGCAAATTTAAACTGTTTCAGGTTCGGTGTCATCCATGTACATTACTGACTTGGCAACTGTTATTGCTATTGTTAAACCTGCACTTTGCAATAGTTTTCACTTAGAAGCACCCTTGTGTATGTATTAGATTTTTTGTTTGTATTAACAAATGAAAGATGTGTGTTTGACGTAATTTAACTTAATTTGGACAGGGTTTTACAGGGTCATTTAAGCAGATTTTATCTAAAGCAACTTAAAATGTCTTCAGATATTTGCTGTATTTGACAGTGTATTGTAATTACTTACCTCCCCTTATAAAGGTGTGCAGAACCTTCCTTTATTGTGAAACAAATTGCATAGTGCAGATTTAGATAGGTAAGCCTGTAGTCGATGCTTTAGTTCTTTTTGGATCTTTTTAACTTCATGAAACAAAAGTAAAGATCAACTGACCATTACATTAAGACTTTTCTCACTTAAAGGTGAAGTATAGGATGCCTAGAGCCCCAATTCAACCCAAGGTCAGTTTGTTTGGCATCAGTGGATGGAATGTGCGTGGTGGTGGGAGTAGTGTGAGCAACTCATCACTCGTGTGTGTGTGTGTGTGGGTGCTGTTGGGGCGCGGGGGCGCGCATTTGTAATGCTGCTTTCAACCACAAGGAGACTACCAGACACATCTGCTTCTTGGTGCAATAGGGTAAAGTCTATTTCTAGTCACAGTACAATTGTTTTGTGTGTGTATAGTCTTAACAGGAACTGTAATGTGAGACAGTCTGTAAGATGCAAATTGCTGTTTTACTATTAATGGAATAATCGGCAAGGAACAGGTTAAGTCATTGGTTAGCTGACTACCTATTCTAAGGTAGTAGATCCAGGTGTTTTAAACCTAGATTCAATTTACCTTGAAAAAAATAAACAAATACAGGGGCTGGGTACCCTAAACCTTTTTTTTTTGTTGTATAACTCATTCCAGTTGGTATGTTTAGGTTGTGGTTGAGGATATATTGGTTTGTGCTGGGTGGGTGGGTATGTTCAGAGGATGGTCTGGGAAGCCTCATGTTTTTTTCACTTATTTATTGATGTCTTTGCAGATGTCTGTCTATTGGCTTCATTAATTAATTTAGCCAGATTGTTTTTTCTAAGAGAGAACTCTTTGTAACTTTTACGACAGGCATGGTACTGTGTGCTTTTCCAAAACCTTTGTTGTTTCAAATTCTCTCTTGCATCGGTGTTCAGAATAGGCTTTTAAAAGAAACTCTTAAACACAAAGAAGTAAGCAATATGGCAGTTCATTTGTAGGGTTCTCTCACTACAATGACATTTCTGCTGTTGGCAGTTCTATATACTTTTTTTAAAGACTAAATTGTTTCCTTTGCTGTTTAGGCTAAAGGAATTCCAATGGTTTTAGGCTTTTGAGGAAAAAAAAACATTTTGCAAAAACATTTTTTAAAGACTAGCATTCGCCAGGATGCATCTTTTTTTAATGCATTTATACTATGGCCAAAGTGCAACATTTTCAGCGCTTTAGAATAATATGATTCAATTTACTATCCTGAATCACATGACATTAAAGACATAATTTACCTTCGGAAGATTGAAAATCAGATTATTTCAGATCTGTTGAATTACCTCTGAGTCTCCCAAAGAGGGCAGTGTTTCACCTGTAAAGGATGGAGTGGAACTTCCCTATAGGTGGACCTCCCACTAGAAACTGACTTGAATAATGGTTATGTGACAGAATAAACTTGAGTTGACTATATATAGATACTGCAGTAGGGGAAAACCAGACTTTACAGCTGTGTATTTTGGACAAGAAAAATAACTACAAGTAAGGTTTTTGTTCATATCTCTAGGTGAATTGCAATAAGTGTTTATAGTTTGAGGTATCGGGGGTGTTCACTTTTCAATAAACTATTATCTAGTTTCTTTTTTTTCTTTTTTTGTACAAAAATTTACTTTTTTTTTTTTCTTCAAATGAATGTGTTTCAGAATGTCTAGGAATTGTATGGTTTTTTTTTCCCCTTTTGGCTTTCTTGAAGCAGGGTTTGTTCTTTAATAAATAAAACAATGGAATTCTTAAAAAATGCACGTTGCTATTATGGCGGCACCATTTATTATATCAACTTTCAAGATAAGGCATGTGTAGAGATAATTGAATCAAATGTATCTTCATATATTTTCAATGTTCAAGAAAGATGCACACACAACAAGTCATGGTTCAGTATGGCGAGAAGAGGAAGTGGTCGCTGTGAGCAAGTGACGGGAAACTAACTTTGACTTGTGACATTACATCCACAAAGTACAGACTTCCAATAAGAAATGTACTTATTCCTAATATGTGACCACATTATCTGCATTTGTAAAATGTTTTTAAGTAATCTTCTTGGCCAAAATACAACCACGTTCTTTTTCATTCGGATCCCTTTTACCGGCCAATTACTCTTCCCGGGACCCACAGAATAATTAGGAATCGCTAGACATACTGTAAGAACATTATATTGGTATATACATTTCCATAACTGGACCAATAGAGAACACATCAAATCAGCTACAGAAATAATACTGCTGAAAAATATGAAGGCAACTGGTTTCTTAAAGAGAAAATGTCTACAATTTGTAACCCAGTCCAGCTTTGCTGATATGACAGAATAATGTCATGGAACAACACATCCCCAATACCTACAACAAATGGAGAAATCAGAATGTCACATGTGCAGCAAAGAGTTGGTTTTAAAACACATTTCTAATTTAAATTTATAGATAATTTTTAGTTTACACTTTACCTCAATGATGCAGAGAACAATGACAGCAATCCCGGTGTTCAGGAGGTTTGCCTCAAACCAGGCTTTCATCTCGTTCAAACAGCTCTGCCATGAACACATTGTATTACACATAATCCATAGCAGTTACACTAACAAAGCACAGCTTTAACAGTACGGTCTTCGTTTGGGTTCTAGGCCTAGCACTCCCAATCTGCCCAGGCTTCCTTTAAACATTCATGTCTAACATAAGGTTCACATTATACAAAAACATTTTAGAAGGCTGCTGTGATCTTATGATAAAAATACCATATAATACAAATATTTAAAATATGTAAACAAATTATACCTTTTGATATGTATCTATAGCTTTTATGCATGGGTCGCGTTGGGGACAGCATGATGCAGGCAGGGCATTTCCCCAGTCTGATGCATTATGGACGCCACAGCAGCCAAACTGTCATTTCACAATTTGAAAATTAGATATTGCATCCTGATATTAAGTGTTTCTCTGTCACAGGGCACTGAATCTGAAGTTTGGTGCTGTTAATAAGTCGCCGATACACTTGGCTTTATGGGCAATGAATCACTCACAGTCATTTGTAGTACATCCCAGTCACTAGTAGAATTTCCAGCCTTCACTGTTCGTATACCCTCCTCCAGGTCTTTTTTCAACCATTCACCAATCTAAGCAAAGAACAATATATGCAATATACTGGTAATTCATACAGAAATGTATAATGACTGGAATACGGTTTTTGACCTCCTAAGATGTCTTCATAAATTTAACAACAATTCTTGCCTTTACATATTCACAAAAGAGTATATTTTCCTTTTGCTTCCACTAAATGGCAAACAAAACTGAACTGTGGTGGTGAGACATATCAGTGTTTATATTATACATATATATGTTCCACTCGTGAATCATCAACATTTTAATGGGGGCTCCCTTTTGGCCCCTTCCATCCCCTCACTCAGCTCGACCAGTCCAATTAACTATCTATTCACATCAATACAGATTTACAAACATGTTATTCAAAATAAACATTTATTAGAAAGATACTACGTATTCAATGTGGAAGTAGGGTTGTGGAGGCGCTCTAGTAGAGAATAGTGTATATTGCTGAGTGTACCTTTAATGAGCACATAAAGCAGTCAGGGCTACACCCACCTCCTTCTCGTAGACCAGCAGAAGACAGGCAGCTGCCAGCTCCACCACCATCAGGACAAACAGCAAAATAAAGAACTGTGGACACACATTGCAAAATCATCCACTATTACATTCTCAGGTTGGCTGCGAAGCTGCCAGAAGGGTCCGGGGTCTTGTGTCCCGCTCCTTCTGGCACTGATGTGAAGGGCCTTCTCGTGTCCTGCAGTGCAAGTTACCGTATTTAATGTCCTCACATGTAACTGTGGTTTTGGTTTCAAACTGGGTTATGTGGGTTGGTTGGTTGTGAATATATAATTTAGTTTGATGATAACCTGTTTTGATATTGGTCATAATTTGTTTATGTTATAATGTATTATGCTGATTATAAAATAAAATAAATTGCTCATAGTTAACTGGTGACATAATGACTATTGTATGTTAACTACTAACAAGTAACAAGCAAGTAGTTATTGCTCCAGTATATCAATGCACAAAGGTGTAAGCATACAATGGATGTGCCAAATCAAAGATAGTGTTAGCCTGACATTATCTAAGCAAGCAAAGGAGAGCACAGTAGTGTATAGCATGATGAAGAAGAGAGGTTTTAACTCTTATATGCCTGACCCACCTGTAAGTGGCCTTGAGCCATATGCCTAGCCCCTTCATTCTACCTAAAGGTGGGATTCTGGAGAAAGATTGTTATTTGAAAACAAAAACACCTCCCTTTAATGCCATAGATCTCCCTCAGAAGCTCCACCCCACCTACGCATTCCCTAAGGCTAGGATAGGGTTGTGCGGTGCGGTCTGCGCCACCTGGTTTATATTCCCATTTAGTTCTGTGTAGAAACCAGATCATGTTTTTCAGTGTGCACACAAAACGAGCAGCTATTGGGCCGTGTGGATGATTTGCTGTGTATTGCTGTAGTTTACAATCGCTGGCACAGCCTGTAATACTTGCACTTGTTCTCAAGTACTAGCACTTTAATGTGCTGTTCAATCTGCAAAATTGTTTTGGGGTCACATACTGTCATAAGCAGACAACGGTTCTCTTTCAGGGATCCCAGGAAGCCCAGGAATGACACACAGGTGATGATGATGCCAGTGATCAGCAGCATGTTGGCAGCATTCAGGTCCTTTATGGTCGGCAGTAGATTCGACATTTGGAATGTAATCATGAAGTAGACTCCAAAGCCCAGCACCACTGAGCCACATATCTACCAAAGCACAACAGACAATATTAAGATAGTCATTTTTGTTGCATTCCAATCTATCATATCTATCTGATCAGAAAATATAATACACAATATTATAATTTTATACATTATTCTGTATGTTTACTATATAATTACATTGCATAAACACATTGTAATGTCTTCCCCATGGCATCTTAAAATTATAGTAAAATTACCAGACTGTGAATACTTACAAAACATAGCAGGTTGAAGAAACACATGCTGTATTTAAAAAATTTAAGGCACCCCTGAGCCATTTTCAGACAAAAGACCTGATAAAAAAGAATCAAAATACATTAGATAATCTGTAATGAACAAGTGACATGTCTGAATCATATTTCTACCTATATAATCAACAGTTGCATATTAAATGTGGAATATATGCCTGCAACAATAACAACATATTAAAACGCTAAATGTTCACTCATAACTCCTCCCATATCAGACTGCTCTTCCTAATAATATACAATGTCAGTATTGAAAGCCTTCGCACCCATGAAATACAGTTTTGTATTCATCTAGTTACATACATACAGTAAATGTAGTACAGTACATGTATACCAGCTTTGATGAACAGTACAAAGGTGGTCTGAAAAATAGTTTCCAGCTACTGTTTCCACCTAAATTAACCTTTTCGAGAATATTGTTTCACCAATTACATCAAACAAAATTTATTTATTTTGTTACCAATACCCAAAAAACAAGATATCATCTTAAAATACATAATGTAATCAAAGCATTCAAAACATCTTATCCTATTTTAGTACGATTAGATGTACATGTAAATACACAAAACTGTAAAAACGTATTGCTTTACCTGATTAGGCCGATAGTTGTATGTGTTATTTAAAGAAATGTATCAAGACAATATATCAAATGTATCAAAACTTGTCAGCTGTTTGTTTTAGTTCCTTTTCTGTTTGGTTGTGTTGGAGTGGAACAAGGGTGGGTTTTCCACGCCCCTTTTCACTTCCTTATTTTTGAACACTAGACATAAAATATGCTACTGAGAAAGGTTTGAACCTCAAGAAATCCTCGGGACATTATGTGCCATACATTTTTTTATTAATTTTTAATTAATTCAGTCATTTTGGCTATGTTGAAGGAATATTGCTAAAATTTGCTAGGATATTCATTATAAAAGTATTTTTGAATTATCCTCTCAGTTCCTAAAATTTGCCTAAAATTGCTAAACTACACAAAAACCAACACATTTGTACAGAACGATAAAAAATGTCCCATCGAAAACCACTGAAACTGAAATGGAGCACTGGACTATTAGCGCCACCTACTGGCAACAGGAAGTAAGCCTTTTGTGACATTTATTATATGATTTACGCTAAATGTTCATGTTCCGGTCTACATTTTATGGTGCTTTTCCATTGCTGGTACCAGCTTGCCTCAACTCGGCTCACCTCGCCTCTACTTGCTTTATAGAGCTTTTCCATTGCATAGTACCAGCTCAACTCGACTCTACTCGTCTCGCCTTTTTTGCTTTTCCATTGTGCAAAAGTTGGGATAGTACCTGGTACCAGGTACTTTTTCTAGTACCTGCAGGCTGCTTTGTCGAGGTTCCAAGCGAGCTGAGGCGATACCAAAATGTGACGTGAAAACAATGAATACTGCTGATTGGATTAAATCGTCACTTCGTCATTGCGCAACACGGGCATTTATACGGCAACTCTTAGCAGCCGATATTTATTTAACTTTTATTAAATGGCAAAACGCAAAACCACGCCGTCGCTATGGTGACCAGGTACAACTGAGTGGGTAGTACCTGAAGTGGTAAAAGACCCGTGCAGAGGCGAGTAGAGTCGAGTTGAGCTGAGACTATGCAATGGAAAAACTCCCTAAAGCGAGTAGAGGCGAGTAGAGTTGAGCTGGTACCAGCAGTGGAAAAGCACCATTACATGCTTCATGCATGCATCCAACACTTAATCCTTGCGCTGTCCTATGGGTCAAAATGACCCGGTGCACTTGCCAGTAGAGGGCAGCAACCACAACACGGACATATGACATTCCGCGGTTTGCTCCCTCTGCTGCTAGTCTGCTGTAATGCCTTAGGACAGTGCGAGGGTTAAGCGCAACTAGAGTGTTCTCTGGCGCCACATAGTGAACGCAAGAAGCGCGTCTTAACGCCACCGTGAAGCGTCCAAAGCGTGTCACAGTGCAAGGGCCCTCCTAAACCTAGTTTATTTTTATATTTGGCCACCAGAGAGCGCTATTTTTTCAAAGCATTCAAAGCATGCAGCAACATTTCACTTTTTACAGTTGTCTGCAAGGGAATTAATGCAGGCTGATGAAATGTGTCCCTATTGATGTTAAATAATGGTGTGTTTGTGTGTGTGCGTGCGCGTGCGTGAGTGCGTGCGTGCGTGTGTGCGTGCGTGCGTCCAACTTCAAGTCTTCTGTCTTAGAAGGCCACACTGTATTATAAACTAATTCAATAATAAAAACGACCAGTAGTGCGGGAGTAGTCATTTTGGAAATGACAAGACATTACAGAGCACAGGAGGCTCTGGAAATGATCATCCATGTCTCCTCCTCCTCCTCCTCCTCTATGGACTTGGCTGACACAGAGGAGGCATCAGAAACAGTGGAGCCATGTAACCTTACTGGCATTTAAAGGGTTAAAAACCTTGAAAATATAATTAATATTTGATATATATACTGTATATTTGAAAAGTGAGAGACCATGAGACCATGCATCACTTATATATTTAGCCTTTTCCATTTCTACACAGCACTTCCTATTATCTATTTCTAGTAGCATCGCTGTTGAGACCGCTTAACCGCATGTGCTTCTAAACTATGTATATAGAGTGTGTTATTGTTATTATATTATATACTGTATTGGTTATTATATGGACCTTTCACAATGGAAATATTTACAGAAATGCTTTGTATAGAGTCCTACTCAAATACATCTCAATTGAATACTAAGCTTTACAGGCAAAACCGGGCTGTTCTGTGTGATCTGCTGATGCATTACCACGTTGACTGATATACTATGTGACTCCCCACTGCAAGTTTACCCAGCAAAACTGCTTTTTGCTTTATACACAAATGTTAAACGGTAAAACTCTTAACTCTTTCCCATCTAGGCTATTCACAAGGATTTTGCAAAGTCTCTGTTTAATCAATTATGTTTTTTATTTATGATGAATCAGGCTATTTATCATATATTCATATGACTCCCAGGCAATGCCAATAAGTATTAATTAACACTGATTTGGACCACATAGAAAAAAAAAACAGGTTTTCACCAAGTTATCTTACTAAGTAATCGCACAACTGTGTAGTCACCGCCCAGACAATGAAGCAATGTTTTCACTCTGAATGTTTAAACTCTGAGTCTAAGATACAAATAGTATAAACATCTGTGTTCTTGTAAGGGCCTGAGAAGGCTTGGATATTTTAGTTTAATATAATTAGTTTATTTTGAATTTGTTTCGATTTGATGTGTATAGTGAGTTTGAATTATTTATTTATATGTTTCTTTGCATGTATTGGGTTTTTGTTAACAACCAATCAGTGCCATTCACTCATTTGTTTCAGGTGTGAATACAGGATAAAGGCTGCGTTCTCTACTGTACGTGTGGCGAGGAGAGGTTTTTGGGACTTTGCACTATGTGGTGAACACTGGAGGAGTTGCGGATCCTTCTAAACTGTTTTTATATACTATGCTGATCTAATACTATTTTAAATACTCGTGAGTACTATTTTAACCTTGGGTCAGCAACTATGCCTGCCAGTTTTATTGTTGTCCAGCCCTCTGTTAGAGAGATATCTCTTGGTTGTCAAGCTTTGTATTGTCTTATCAAGGTGTAACGGGCGGAGTAAGGCCTTACCTTGTAGAAGTAACTACGCCACCTTGGGTCTTACAACCCAAGGAAAATCAACTGTTATTTACAGGATTTAGGAGGGTTCCCGAAACACACAAATTTGACTCTTAACTGAGGCAGGAGCAATAATTTTAAAGAAACTAATTCATTCAACAAAACACATACATTATAAAAGACCTATTTGGCTTAAATATACCAAATCAAAAATAAGGGAGGGCAGCACAGTCCATGGTGAGAGGTCAACTAAGGGACCACCAAAACCAATAGTGCTAAAGCAAAATGCACACAACATGCAAGTGTAGACCAAAGGGGAGGGGTCTCTATCCCGTGCACCTGCCACTAATGGAACCGGCCGCACCTCCAAACAAACCTTAACACAAAGAAAGGACAAAGAGATTAACCAAACAAATCAAATACACTTAAAACAGTACAAAAACACACCCAATAGAGCAGTGCACTAAACATAAGTGCACCAAAATAAACCCTAAAACTAACAAAAGCAAAATAACAAAGGACAAAACAACCCCAGGCAAAACAGCAGTGGAAATCAGTTTCAGCACATCAAACTTCAGTCCATGTATAATTGCAGCAGCACCTGTTACAGATGAGTCAATATTTAAAACAGTTTAAAAGCGCAACCTTCCAGTTCTCCATGTCCTACAATATAACCTACCAGCAGCAGCAAGAAAAGGCACTTAATGTGCATGTGTCCAAGTTGGTTATATCCTCGCTGCTTAGAGGCAATAGGCTCTCTCTCCCTGCTAGGGCAGAAATGGGGGCGAAACTACTGGTTGTCAACCAATAACACGGCGTGGGGAATTATTACCCTAATATATTCCAGCCGGTCACAAAGGGGTAAGGACAGTAATTGTGGATTTGATTTATAATGGGTTGGATGTAATTGTTTTCTTGAGTCCATTTATTTTCTTATTTCGGTTCTATTTACCCATCTGACTGCATTTACCTGTCCATCTATGGTGAATAAACCCCTTGTTATTCGTAAATCTTGGTTTTCATGGTCTGACAATCTGACAATCCTATAAAGAATCTGTCGGCTGTTCGCTAGCTTACATGCAAAGTCAAGAAGGCGAATGTGCGTCCCGCCGCGCCGTGCTAAGTACATTTGATCTCAGAGGCGGGCGTGTTCTCGATTCGTGCATGGTCATGGTCCTCTCCGGGAACCATCACCTTATCGTGGTGGAGAGGTTTGGGTGCCCCTATGAACCTGAGGGCTGTGTTGTC
>JAODLL010082845.1:0-10000 GCA_026546735.1 Forbesichthys agassizii
AGAGAGAGAGAGAGAGAGAGAGAGAGAGAGAGAGAGAGAGAGAGAGTTGGGGGGGTGGTACTGGGAGCAGGTGTAAGGAATCAAACACTCACCCGGCTCCCTATGTAAGCAAGGCAGGAGAGCGCAGCATGGGGATTGGACACAAAACAAAGAACCCTTCTGATATGCGGAAGCCGCCCTGGACCACGCTGATTAGAGTCTCCTGTATGAGCGTTGTAAATGAGCGGCGTGCCTGCCTGCCACACAGGACCCTGAGCACGGGGCATTGATCACCGCTACAAATGTACATGTTCACGTTTAAAGTGATAAAGTGGCACAACACGAGGTGGTCCCTGGGCAGACGGCCTGGCAGGAAGAGGAGACACATTGTCTTTCATCTCTCCTCTTCTCCTGGTGTTCCTCCTCCCTGCTTGACTCCCGTTGGCTGCACACCCACGTCTTCTCATCCCTCCGTTCCTCTCATTCTTATCCTCGTGTTTTGCTAAAGCTCACTTTTATCCGTCTGTCTGCCAGCCCGTCTGTCCCTCCTCCTCTCTGCCTCCATGTGAGTTGACTGAGCACTTAGCCAACAGTGCTACAGACCTCAGCCACATGCTATATCAAAGTCCTTATATAGGCAGGCCTGGCCGCTCGGCAGCCATCTTGTTAACATCTCCTGGTTATTAGGGAACAGTAACTAAATGGAGAGGGAGAGAGCCATAACAGCACTTTAAATGCTGTGTACTGTGATTTGTACCATCGTCAATTCAAATCTGAAAAAGCAATGCTTAAGTGTTTGGTGACTTTATCCCGAAATAAGGTTTAAATAAGTATACAAGCAGGCAAACACACGCACACTCACACACACGTACGCAGAGCACATATAAGTGTGTCGTGGCCCTCAGTGATTTTGTCCCTGGTGTGTGAAGAACTGCCTTTTAGCAGTACAATTCAATATTGTTTTTTCGTTGTTTCGTAGCCCAGGGCTCGGAGACAATGACACACAGTTGCACAAGCAGACAATGCACTTTTAGACACACACATATCACACACACGCAGGCACAAAAGCAAATGAGTCCAGGGAAAATGACACAAGTGACCATTGTTATTGCTTTTCTATTCATTTGGGGGTTACTCTGGAAAGCACAGGGTAGTAATGATATTGATTTCTTCTCCCAGCCTTTGACACACTTGACACACACACACACACACACACCTTAGATGCACACAATTTGCTCTTCCCCAGAGAGAGCTGAGAGGTTGCCGTGGACACTGCACACTTGTCGTAGCAGTGACATTAAACAAATTGGTTGCCTAGCAACTAATCGCGGTGTCAGCATCCAAGGGGCGAGCCAGAGCATAATTTGATTAGAAACACTTGGACCTCAGGACATACTGCCAATGACCATGTGTGTGTCGGGGGGTGGGGGTGGGGGGGTGAGTGTGTGTGTGTGATGGGGGGGAATTCATGGGAGTGTGTGTGTATGGGTGGGTGTGTGTGTGTGTGTGTGTGCGTGCGTGCGTGCATGCGTGTGTGTGTGTGTGTGTGCGTGTGAGCGTGTGTGTGTGTGTGTGTGTGTGTGTGTGCAACAGGTAAATAGAAGCATGTTTGTGCGCGGGCCAACAGCGAAATTCCATGTCCGCCTCCCCACATATCACCTGAAATAAGGGAGCAAACCTTTAGAACACGTTCGGTAAGAGACTTGTACTGAAAGGCAGATTTGAAAATAAATGAGATTCTCAGCAGGGTGGCTGTGCTCAGAACCAGCGGTAGACTGCTCTTACGCCCGCCGGGAGCTGGGACGATTTACAGAAACCTATAAGGCCGGGCTGACAATGACAAATATCACCAATGTGTGCTAACAGTAGGTGCAGGAAAAAGTTATACCTAGGTGGAATACTCAGTTCCTATTGGCTAGCTAGAGGGTGCCAATTAAAAGAGACAAGTAAGAATTTATGCTGTGTATCACTGCAGCACCGAGCGCTTTAAGGATATAATCATTGTTCAACTACAATTGTGTAGCGGAGCGATATGTAATGGAAATTGTCCAGACTAAGGGTGACTTCATATGAATACATTGTAGTTTGGGCACACCTAACAGCCTTATTCATTAAGTTGGGATATTTTTGACTGGTGTGAACAAGCAACGTCATCAGCTGCACAGACACCAAGCAAAAGATCTTGTGATCAGTCTCCTATTGGCTAAAACATGTCTTTATGCCTTCATTTCACACCAGTTGTCCAGTGGCTTCTGAAAGCATTCGCCTCAAAACCCGGGCAGAAACGATACCTTGTTATAATGGACTCAAGTGTGTGTTATAAGAAGTGCAACAGACTTGGCCAGACATACACCAGATACTACATTTTCTGAGGTGCCCATGTCTATATAAGGACATTTGGGTCTAAGCAATTTTCCCCATGAAAAAAACTGAATATAAATGTATAAATTAATTCAATATGTATATATGTATTATATATATATATACCAGTTTTGTCAAAGGCACATATTCCCACTAAATAACACTGGTGTTTGTCAAGTTATCACATATACCACTTCACTTATATGTAGCAGATTAATAACCAATTAAGGTTATGTAACACACATACCTGTCAGCCATGGCATATAGCATAATGCTACAGTATAGATACACAAACACGCACACAGACACACACGCACATTGGCTGATTCTGGTTTGTCAGCGTATTTTCTATACGGCCATCAAAACAGAGAAATGTTTGAATCTAAATACAACAGTTGATAGATGTTTATTTAGACGTCTAGAGACATCCAGGCTCCAATCTCCACAAGAACAGGAAAATGAAAGGCAGAGAGAGAGTCTGTGTGAATATCTGTCCGTCTATCGTGAGGTATTTTTCCTACAGAATACAACACAAATCCGAAGAATCTTTAATCTGTGCTGTCGTCTAACATATCTTGAACACCCTGTTTAATGTGCTTTCCGAGTGAACATTAAAGCTACAATATGCCTACCTATAATAATGCTTCCTACAAGTGTTTGTTTGTCATAGTGTTTAACGACACTTACAGGTCATTTGGGGGCCCTATACCGCACACCTTCTCACCAACAACTATGGGAAACATTCACTAACCGAATAAATGACTGATTAAACATTCTGTAAAAAAACAGATTTTGCAGGACTGAAGTGACTCCACAATGATATTTAAAAACAAGTTTATTTTACCATAAATTCATTTGGGGGTGACCACCACACTGATAATATGAGCCACCAGAATACAAGTCAGGTCCACCATAATAATAATGATTCAGCATTGCACAACTATAGTGGATTAGAGGCCAATTTGAACTCTCTTTTACAGCGATGGAACCAAAGACAAGCACACTGGGTTTCACCAAACACCCTTTCTGACCTAGGAAAAGATATGGCTAATAATAGCAATAATTATAAGTATTGTACATAATTATGATAATAGCATATATAACGTAATAATCATAGCTATTCTTATTTTCACTTTTTCAAACGCTATTGTTACGGCAGAATGCATAGTGCTCAAAATCTTGAAAAGCAAACTGGGAATTTCCAGTTTGATTCACTCACAACAAAACATCATTTTGCACATTGATTTAAGGATCATCTAGAGGTAAGGGGGTCATGACGTGAGCTTTGTGTAATTGAAACCTTGATCCAACTGTTCTGAACGCCTTTTTCAGCCTATACTGCCGATCAGTGCATTTGCCCTAATGATACACATTTTCAATGCAACATTCACAAGAAAATCTAAAAAATAATATACAGTTCATAGCTCGGCCCACATCATCAAACTGTCACATAGAATACAAAAGGTTGTTAGTGAACCTGAACACGCTTCCTGTTCCGGCATTGGCAGGCAAAATATGAAATCATATCACATTTATGTTTCCAATGCAATTTATTCACAGCCAGTAAGATAAGATAATTCAGATAAGATAAGACTTTTACAGAAACATGGAGCCGTCGAGACTAATCCAGTGTGCAGTTATCCAGCCATTTCAACTGGTATCTCATTTATGTTGATGTGACATCTCCATCAAGGCATTTGGATAATCTTGTCAGTGTGATGTTGTGATTGCTTACCGTTTGTTTCACAAACGGTAAGCAAATGATTTGTGCTTTCCCCCGTGAAGCACACCGGTAGTGTGAGTGGATCATGACTGGTATTGTTTTCTCCTAATTTACTTAGTTAAGCTTCACAGCAGAAGTGAAGACGCCGATTCATATAGGGGGAACAAATGTGTGTCTGCCCCTGTGTATGCAGACATGCGCTTATCCTGTTAATTTACTTTCATTATCTGAAGAAATGGTTTACTGGCTGCAGCATATATTTACTTATTAGTTACTATAAAGTAATTCTACTGCAACAGATAATGTACATGGCAATAGACTCATTTATAAAAATAATTCATTTATAAAAAGGATGTCCCATCAACGTCTAGACAGCATTTAAAAATAAAATGTTAATGGAAATATTGTACCTATCGCTAATTCATGTTTTCTGTCACTGGAGATAAAATATTCCCTGTTCAAAACTATATCAAAGATGTTTTAAAGGTATAGCATTTTAAATTGAAGTGCATGACAAGAATAAGCAATTATGAATACTGTCAAGATGAAGTCACCAGCACAGCGTAAAGAAGGACTTCCTTCCTGCTCATACTTTATGCAGACTTGTTTGTAATGTACAACCTAGCACATCATTTCAACTTGGTTGTGTCCTATACTCACTGATGCTGTGACACTGTAATTTCCCCACAGGGATTATTAAAGAGCACCTCACATCTCATCTCAGGAAGTCAGTCTGGTTGGAGCTCGCTGGTATATCAGCAATTAACGGAACAGATGACGGATCAATTTTGCCACAACTACGTATTTTATATTGAGGAGGAATTATGCATGAAATCAGGAAAGCTGCACAGTGCTGCTGTAGAGGCGATAAGGATAAACCATTTATGTTCTCCTCCATGGGTCTACGATGCACTACCCATTGTGGCGTTTGGGCAGCTTCAGCAGCCCGTCATTGTGTTGCACAATAGTACACACATAATTGGGTTGTGGTGAAGTTTTGGGTTGTGGGTGGTTTGATTTTGGAAGATGAATCAAGAAATGAAACCTTTACATTTACATTCATTAGAACAATAGAAACTTTAGTTACAATTAATAGCTATACATATTCATCTAAAATATGAATCACAATATCTAAATACATTATTTATAAGACAATTTTAGGACAATGTCAAGATTCATAGAAAAACTGTAAACATATTGTAGTTATAAGGATGCATCTTAAGAACTGAAAAATTAAATAGTTACACAATTATGCATTTAATGAGGATGTATATAAATATGAGTATCTCAAAGGCCTAGAGCATAAATAGCACCAACAGTGCCTCCCCTTTTTGGGTTACGTTTAAAAAGACCAGCATACGTAAACTTCAGGTTGCAGGGTTAGGGTTAATGACTGCATGAAGATATTACTCAAGAATCCTAGGTGGTGTAGTGAAAGTGAATGGTTTTGTCAAGCCAGAGTCAACACTTGTCATGCCTTACTGAGACAAATGATGTATACACTCAAAACTCCATTATCATGCTGCTGTCAAATCCATGTTTTAGTACAGTACGATACCAGTAAACTATGTGGAAACACTGCTATAACTGCCTTTTAGAATAAGTAGGAATGTTCCCTTTTTATTCATTTTTTTTTCTAATGGACCCTGAGTCTGATAATAAAAGTTTATGATGATGATGATGATGATGAGTGCCTTGATGTTTTTGCTCTACATCACTTGTGATGCAGTGATGAAGATAAATAATTCAAGTAACACGACACCTACTGGCTGCAACCCAACATAGCAGCTATAATTTGGCATGTACTGTAGGACACTTGATCTTAGGTGGGTGGCTGAAGATAATGAATGCTCCCTCCCTCTGAGATGCATCTGATTATTTTGGACAAATTACTTTTCCTCCAAAGTAAATACACTATAAGGAATGCTTTCTCCTGAACATGTAGTACAATGAATTGTGCTTCTAATCACGTCTAAAGTCTTTTTTTCCATTTCTCTTTCTTAGGTTTTTTGACAGTGGGAGAGTTGACCCAGATTCCATTTGTCCAAAGGCTTTCATGCCAGTTAGTCTTAGTTCCATCTCTTAACACGCATTACTGTATTCTGATCACATGGAAGCATCTCTTGTGGCTTGGCATGTCACGATGAGGGACTGTTCTCAGAGACCCACCGACTTGTTTTGTAGGAGATCTTATGTCACCATCTGGAGTGGCAGACAGCTGGAACCGTATGCTGTGTACGAGCATCTACTCGGAACCTCACCACTCTTATGCCTCAAGTTCCCGTCTAGCGAGCACTGACGCATCTGTAGAATCCCAATGAGCTGCTTCGGGGGAGCGTCTCGGGTAAACAGCCCCACTCCTGCGCAACAATGGAGCCGAGATACAGATGTATGTCGTCTAAGTAGAGCAACGGCGATGGCTCGCCGAGTGCAAAATTGAATGAGATGTAATTTGAGTTGTTGGCATTTTTTAATTTCTAACGGGTTTTGACTTGTTTTTGTGCATTTAGGCTTGATTAACTTTCATCACACCAATAAAATAACATCTTACATAAATATAGTGTACAGTTAGCAAGATGACAAGAATACTAGAGGCAATACAATTTAATATATATGAAGCAACACACAAACAGCGTGCGTGCGTGTGTGCAAGGGTGCGTGCGTGCGTGCGTGTGTGCGTGCGTGCGCTATGTTAAAAAGACCACTGAGAAGTTTGGTTCATATGCTGACTTCTGCAGTTGAAGGGACATCACAGGATAAAGATGTTGTGGAGATAAGATAATCTTCTGAGCAGCGTACTGTATCTGCATAACTCCACAAGCCGTGCTGGAAATCTTATTCAGAAAGCAAAGGTACTGTATTACGCAGCATGGTACAGTAGCATGCAGGTTTTAACCATGTTTGTGCTAGCGGGATATCTGGAGTTGTAATACAGATTCTTGTGAGATTGTGTAAAAAAGCTTAAGACAAATCAGTAACATAATTGGAAGACAGGGTGAAAATCAACATTCAGTGAAGGTTATCAGAAAGCTATTTTCCGGTTTCATGACTCATGTGGATCATAGGAGGTGGTTAACAGGAAATGAGAAGTGTGGAAGACAGACAGCTAAGTGGCGTCAGTGTTTTTAATGCTATCATCATGTCACATCTGTCATATTGTTTGACTAGTTGGGCACAAGCCTCATACACAACACGCAAACCTGTACGGTGAGTATATCACGAGGCTCTCAAGGTACTTGACAGGAAACTAAATACGCATCGTCATTGTCACTGTCTGAAAAAAACATAAATTATTGAGCGGAGACAATTTGATTATATTGACTGATGCCTGTCTTGTAAATAAGATTTTGCATGACTTGGCCTCTCCCTCGCTTTGTGTCTTTATAAAGCTAGTCTCAGCCTCTTCCTCTTATGAGACTCTTCAGTCTCATCAGCAACTCTGTGCTGACGTCTGATACATAGGCCCATGTAAGCTCGACACGGGACTCGCTCGATGACAATATCCATTGGAAGTTCGCATAACTCACAAGTATGTCTCGGTAATTTCCAGTGCAACGATAGCACAGTGCTTTATTTACTAATGTATAATTAAACATTAGGCCTAATTAAGACCTGTAAACAGCCGGACTCCTGTTGTTTAGTTTTTCTCATTACAAGTTTAACATCTTGGTCACTGAGTTTATGTACTGTAGTTGTCGTTGTGTATTTCAATCAAAATACCTTGCTTGTCATGTAGGTGGGTACGGATGCAGTTAGCCAGCGCTGTGTCCCAGACTATACGTATGTAAAGGCTGGCTCTGCGAGACTACTGTAAAGCAGAAAACATAAAATAACAGACACACTAGATCTGTGGCAGGGGGGGCTGTTTAATACGTATGAGGAGGTCAGCTTTTTTGTGTGTGAGAAAGGGACTCCAAACTTCCCTTTTCTGAGCCACATTAGCTAGCTCTGACTGGGGGATCCCGAGATGTTCCCAGGCCAGTGTGGAGATATAATCATATACATGAGAACCATGGCCTCAGATTTAGCGGTGCTAATCCTCATCCCAGCCGCTTCACACTCGGCTGTGAACTGATCCAATGAGGTCTGGAGGTCACAGACCGATGATGCCATCAGGACCAAATCATCTGCAAAAAGAAGCAATGAGATCCTCAGGTCACTGAACCGAAACCCCTCCCCACCACGATTACGCCTCGATATCTTGTCCATGAATATCACAAACAGGATTGGTGATATACGCAGCCCTGGCGGAGACCAACCCCCACCTGAAACGAATCCGACTTACTGCTGAGAATCCGTACACAGCTCTCGCTTTGGGCATACAGGGATACTCCAACAGCACCTCCCACAGTATCTCCCGGAGGACCCGGTCATACGCCTTCTCCATATCCACAAAGCACATGTAGACCGGAAGGGCATACTCCCAGGCCCCCTCCAGGATCCTTGCGAGAGTAAAGAGCTGGTCCGTCGTTCCACAACCAGGACGGAAACCGAATTGTTATTTTTAAAATCTGATTCTTTTAACCATTTGAGCTTGAAGTTAGCAAGAATGACTGACTGTGCCTTTAATGTGTACCGTCCATGCTAGTTTAAACTGAAATAAACATCGACTATTGATGACTTCGACCAATCACGGGGACTTACAATATGTCTTGGTTTGTTTTGGTGTGAGATTCATTAAAAATATATCTCAGAAACAAATATTGATTTCTAGCTGTAGCGCATAATGTAGTAACCTACAGCATATAGCATACTGTAATATAGCTCAGTTTGCTGTATATAGGGGAACATACATCTTGTAGGAAATAAGCAATGGGTATATAAATAGGATTCATTAAAGATTCGGATAAGTGCTCTGTGTGCCATCCTCTTCTTGTGTCCTGAAGCAGTGAGTGGTTAAGGAGGCTTCCATCATCTCCTGTAAATTGGGGTACAGTGTGTGATATGCTGGTTTGAGAGAGAATCTGAAGAAGACCAAGGGTTACGGGAACACTATTGGGATACAGGCAGCCCATTGCTCAGGCACGTTAGATGCACATTGTAATCTGTTCGGTGTCAGTTATGGACATGTAATGATCTGGTGGAAAGTGTGTGAGCTTGTCTCCTAATGGCATAGAAGGAACTCATTAACAGCAGGGCTGTAAAATAATCCAGCGCGGAGCTAGTGGACGGTGGAGAGATAAGGTTGTGGGAGCAGCTGGAAGAGGTCTACAGGTCAGAAGGAGTCTTGAGAAGCCTCGGGAGCTGCCCCCGGAGCATCTGGTCCCAGTGCTGCTACCGCTAGGGGATAGCTTGGGCCTGCTCAGAGAGGCCTTGACCTTCCCTGCTCTGCGTTGCTCTCCGGTTTCACCAGCAAGATCCAGCTCTGCACCCGGCAACGGTCAACTAGCTCCTCCAACAGACCGGAGCAGGCTGTTGTCATAGTAATCAATTACTCATAACATAACTCACAACATACTGTAACTTGTCTTACCTGTCCTGTTTACGAGTATGTCATTTATCAAAAACGTGATTCCAATGCAACTTACAACGAATACAATTATAAGGAGCAGGTAGGGTTTAATGCTGCATTCACTTCAAGCACGGCAGACTGTAGACAGCACACTGGAAGATGTCAAACATTTTCTGGACGGCACGTTTTTAATTTAATCAAAATAAATGTAATTTAAGTAGTTGTTGTATCTACATGTAGTAGTCTAGTGCTGTTGTACCTTACATGTAAGTATTAGCTTCTTGTTGTCGATGCTTTCTCCGTTTGTGAGGGAGCTACAAACCTCTGGTTGTAAATGCCGTCACGTAGGACAGCAAACACTTTAAATATTTTAACTTTGGACGGCATGCCATTCTCCGCTGCCAGCGACGTTATAGTTTTAACACATTTTTCTGTCCTGCTCTCATCCACTAACATGATATTCCGTCTTCTGTGGTCCATGAAGC
>JAODLL010082845.1:12500-14982 GCA_026546735.1 Forbesichthys agassizii
GCCCGAAGCATCAATGTGCTGTATTTAGCAGCGCTGATATTCTTTACCGTTTCCCCCGTGCCATCTTCAGCCACGGCAGTTTCGTGCACAATGCGTCACACCCTGTGGGATGTTTGAGGACATGCCCTTGGATGTTCTCTTAATATGAACTTCGATGAAAAAACATATTGATCTAATTCGGAAATATGCTTTTACGGGTCATACTGTAAATCAATAATAAATATACATATGTATAAATACTGATGTTGATGTTATTGTATGACAAAGTTTGAGATTATATCTTCATTGCAAATATTATATCTTATAATATACTATCTTATAACATATATTATAATATTTAAGGAATAATTGATTGAATCCATTGTATATTTGATGAGTTTGCCAGTATAATGTTCTTAGCAATGCAACTGATTGAGTAATGAATCGGTTGGTTTAGAAAGACATTTCACAGTTAAATGCTGGAGAATGCCGTGATTAAAAGTGTAACTTTATCTGTTTACAGTAAATCTGTACCTGACCCGTTTTACCACTAGAGGTCAGTAGTTCAACTTGGCTGAAGAAGGCAGTCATCGAATTTGCTGCCTAACATGTATGAAACGCAATACAAACATCTTTCCCTGAAATCAAACTAAGAGTGTACTGTAGAATAACATGCTTATTAAAAAGCAACGATTAATCTTCCGCTTTGGCAAAATAATATTTTTTAATATTCAAAAGGAGGATGGTTGTGGTGCAGGAATGGTAACAAATAAAACCCCATAGTGCAAAATATAAAAAAGAAAAAAATACAACATGAAATATTAAATATTGCAGCAGTGCTCCTTAGCAATACATGAAGCACATGCAATAGGTGTGTGTGTGTGTGTGTGTGTGTGTGCGTGCCGTGCGTACGCGTGTGTGTGTGTGCGTGTGCGCCTGTGTGCGTGCGCACATGTGTGTGCATGTGCACATGTGGTTTAACTTCAATTCCCCTGGGCTGAACTGGCCAGTGTCAGCACTTCACTGCACGGAAGAAGTCGGGCTGCCATGTTATGTGTGTTGCACGTACAGGGGAGCGTGGGCATTGTACTCTTCAGAGGAAAGCCTTACCAACGCACGCACGGAGGCAGGCTGATAAGTATTCAGACCTTGCTCGACTGCATCAAGAATCTCAGTCCTCGCCACTCCCCCCCCCCACCCCTTATCTCCCCCCTCCCCTCCCCCCGACAGAAGAGGAGGCAGATCTGAAAGGGAATCCCAGCCTGCCTCCTCCGACCCAAATCATCATCACACAGGTAAGAAGAACTATCTGCTGTCCTTCATAATCCACTTCATAGCATCGCACACTTTCAACTTTAAATCATCTTAGGTTGGATTGATTTTTTTTTTTAAACCGGGCAATAACTGTGATTCAGGGCTTGGACATATTTACTCCATGAGACGCATACAAATGGGTGATCTTATCACCGCAGGCATCTACTCTGAACGAAAGATGAGGAATTTATTTCATTACTATTGCTGTACCAGTATTATCAAGCAAATGTGCTTTCATAGGTTTAGGCTATTATTGATTATGGATATTCCACAGCTCTTACTGTAATGTAGTGTGACATCCCTTGTTGTGCTTTATACGTTAATATTGATCATTGATATCTGACAGGGTTAAAGGATGGGTGACGTTTGCATATTCCAACTTTCTTGGTAAAATACTATATTATGATTATGAAATAACAAAGCCATGCTCTCGTGATCAACTCCCCTATTCATGTGTAGAGTTCCTCCTGTCGGAGCGTTTAAGACGGAGCAACAGGAATGAGGGGTATCATAATATGGATGGAAAATTCTTTGTATGTGCTTTTATCAAGATCAAAAGTATTTTTTCACTAATATGAGTCAGCAGTTCTTTAATACCCTTGCCATATTCACTCACACACACACACACACACACACAACCTTTGCTGGTAATAATAATAATGAAATATTATAAAATTAATATATTACCACAAATGTACCTTTGATCATGAAATACTGTAATGTTCTTGAGGACCCTAAAATTGTTTTGCTGTGAGGTGAAAGTTTATTCCACTGAATGTCTCTCTCTTTAACACACGGATGACTGTGTGTGTGTGTGTGTGTGTGTGTGTGTGTGTGTGTTTGTGTGCGTGCGTGCGTGCGTGCGTGTGCGTGTGCGTGGGTGCGTGTGTGTGCTCATTAGCATCTAGCAGATGACAATGCAGGTTCACAGAACTGATTCGTCAGCGTTTTAAGGTGAATGTGCTTCTCAGAACCGCAGCAGTGATGCGCCCGTCTGTTGTCATTTGTAGTCTTGGCCTACTGTACCATGCTCATAGTTGTAGTCACTGTATAAAATAATTTGATTGCCTGGACGTTTACGAACCTGTAAAGGTCCTCATGCTAACATGCTAACGTAATTGTTAACTTCAGGCGATTTACAGTATTTTGGTCTTAGTTGAGTTTTATGAATACATGAATATTTTGTTTG
>JAODLL010082846.1:0-14982 GCA_026546735.1 Forbesichthys agassizii
GTAATGTGAGCTCTCCATCTGGTCTTAGTCAAAAGACGTGCAGCTGAGTTCTGGAGCAGCTGCAATTTAGATGTTGTTACCAAGGCAGGGGCAAATTTCCCAGCATGATGCCTGCAGCCAATGTTCATTTCCCAACCGTGA
Source organism: Forbesichthys agassizii (assembly GCA_026546735.1). Classification (NCBI taxonomy): domain Eukaryota; kingdom Metazoa; phylum Chordata; class Actinopteri; order Percopsiformes; family Amblyopsidae; genus Forbesichthys; species Forbesichthys agassizii. Next base: position 142 of record JAODLL010082846.1, read on the forward strand.
GCATTACAGTCCATTATGAAACAATGAATGCTATCGCTTTCCATTGTCATTAGAGGAACATGTTCAAGAGTGGGGAGCATTATGAATTTTTGTGGAATTAATATGATGCTAATCTGCGTAACTGTCAATCATGCACTGAACACGTAAATGCTCTAATAAACTCTGCAGGGCTATCCAATCTGAGATGTACAGTTAAATGAGACCAGTTAGCATGTGGCACACAGGGAATACATCCTAATACGTCCTAATACATCCTAGTAAACGTGGGTAAACCTCTGGGGACCTTTTCCACCACAGCAGCTGAAACACAATTAGTGACACCACTGAACTGCAGTTTCCATGAGATACTGTTTACATAGATGGGGTCCCCTAACTGCGTGTGTGGGTGTGTGTGTGCGCCATAGAACTATATGTTGCGCATATACATGTGCTACTGGAATATGTTCTTTAATACCGTAGTCCCAAAGCAATACCATATTTCCCTGTTGTCGTAATCCCTTCTTCTTTTATTTTTCTCTCTTGGCGCCCCCTACAGAGTGTGGACGCCATGTGCACCATGTACCAGTCCTTCCAGGAGGGCCCTGGTGGACTGATGGAGGCCACCAAGGATCTGCCTGCCAGCCAAGGACCTGGACAGGGGCCAGAGTCTGGCTCTGGGGGAGAGACCACCACCCTGTTCAGGCCCTGCCCCAGGCACATGAGCGCCACCGACAGGTTGCGCAAGGTCATCCAGGAGCTCGTGGACACGGAGAAGTCGTACGTGAAGGTGTGAGCGCCTATCGAGTGTCGAGGCTTAGTTCACGCGCTCTGCGGGAGGGTTTGAGTGAAACCAGAACATACCGCAGCTCACAGTAGTTCTTGTGAACACGTATTGCAATAGTCAGCAAACGAGAGAGGAGCTTAGCCATAACCTGTCTCACTGGCGTATAATCCTGCCCCATTCTCCCTCTTCACTGGCATCTATTCTCGCAAATGAGTCACGACTTAGAAACGCGCTCTATACCTGTCATCCGTCAGCGCTGTTTCATAGGGCACATATGGCACACGGGAGACTGGAGATGCTCAAATGGAGGCAGTGGGACAGAACTTCTCTAGCTTCCTCCCTGGCCGCTTTGTTTACATGCATCCTAAGTCAACCTTTAGCCATATGGTTCAGGTAGCCGACGTGACCTGAAAGAGCTCGTCTCTGATCTCCAGCTCTACGTCTAATGAATGTCAGAGTTCCCCAAAATACAACACTACCCACCCATGTGTGTGTGTGTTTCTCTGTGTGCCACAGGCAGGACCACATCATGAGGACGTGGTTGTGTGTTCTGTGGGGGAGGGGGGAGGGGAGGGGGGCTTTAGTGGAATAGCTCATGAATCAGCCTAATGAGAATATCCCCAGCGTTACAAAGACAAGCCACAGTCACATTACGGGACAGCGGAGGGGAAGGAGAAAGATGGGGGTGGTGAACACATGGGAGGGAAGGAGGACAGATAACGGGCACGCTGTACTGCTGTTTGACTCCCTGTCGTTTACTTTCTTTTGCTTTTCTGTGTGTGTGTGTGTGTGTATGCATGCGTGCGCACCTTCAGGACCTCGCTTGCCTTTTCGACATCTACCTGAAACCCCTGCAAAATGAAACCTTCCTTACCCCGGACGAGGTACGTTTTTGTGTGTTCGTGCACGTTTGTTTATGTCAGGCACAATTGCATTGTTGGGAGTGTTTATTAGCCCGAGGAGATGTCATTGGACGCTCTTCCTCATTAGCGGTGGGGCCGTGTGAAAGGACAAATCAGCGCTTCCCCTGCCGCTGACCTTGTGGTTACCCAGAAGGACAGATGAAGAATAGCTTGAGGACAAACCCTTTATAGACTCTCAATTCTCCACGCCAATCTATTGCCCATTCAATCTGTCCATTAAAACAGCAACAGCACTCTGAAACACACAGCTTGAATGAGTGTACTTTAAGTGTTCTCATGGTGACCGATGGCAGTACAGCTGCAGTATGCTAATAGCGTAGCGGTGTTCAGTGCTGTGTTCTTAGTGTGACTTCCGTTCCTGGACATCTCTCCCAAGACCAGTCGATAGGCCGTCGGGCACTAGGGCAAATTAAAAAGGCCATCACGGGGACAAACGTATGTGGACAAGGGCATGTCAGCCACGACTGGCATTTAATGGAGGGAGGTGTTCTTTGACAGAGCCAAGCCATCGTAGTGGAGGTGCCATAGTCCTCCTGGGTGTGGAGCTGACGGGCTGTATTAACTCAGGTACCCTTCCCTGCATTCTGCCTCCCCCTGTCTGTCTCCCACGTCTCCCCTGTGCCTGCCTCTCGCCTTCCCCCCAGATGGAGAGTCTGTTTGGCAGCCTGCCAGAGATGCTGGACTTCCAGAGGGTGTTCCTGCAGACGCTGGAGGAGAAGATCGCCTCCTCGCCGGACTTCAGCACCCTAGAGACGCCCGGGCAGTTCAAGGTGACACGTGGACGCACACACACACACATACCACATCTTTCCATTCGTGCTGATTTTCAATGAACCAATTGATAAACGTGTTCAAAGTAATGTGTAGTGAGTACCGACCCTGACGATTTGCTTGGTGAACCCCCACCATTTATTTGGCTCGAGATTCGTTTTTAAGATGTATTTTATACGTTTTATACTTTATTAACACGCCTGATGTGATGGTGATTGAGTTTATTACCAGGCACACGCTGATGTGCGTAAGCTTTTGACATAAATCTCCCATAATATCGTAAATAAATCTCTCGAGGAGTGGTACAGCGAGGACACCTTGCGTCTCCGTTTGGCAGCAAACATTATGTGATGAATTACAGCTGGAGTTGGAGACGATAGCATCTCACCGCCCATAACCACAGCCCTGGATAATGTGTTCTCTATCTCCGTTGATGGTAATCTATCTGTGTGTGTTCTTCCACATCCTGCTGAAGCTTATTAATAAATGACAGTGCATGATGGGGCAGGTTAGGGCGTGCCGGGGCGTGCCGGGGCGTGACGGGGCCATTGTCAGATGATCTACCACTGACAGAACAGGTCCATTGATCCAGCCGTTGACTGGTTGGGTCTTGTAGAGGGTAGAGCACTCACATAGGCTATAGGACAGGGCGGGGCGTGATAGACACATCTCCCCAGGGAGAGGAGAGTGGTCGGGTCACAGCGACACATGTTCACACCCGCCCGACACACACACACAGACACTTTGCCTTTTGTACACACTTTATTTCGGGTCATCTCTTCCTCACACTATCTTTGCTGGCTTTGTTTCACTGCTGCTGTTCTTACATTTTATCTCTATCTCTCACACACACACCGTGTTTACAGAAGCTGCTGTTCTCTCTGGGGGGTTCGTTCCTCTACTACGCCGACCACTTTAAGCTTTACAGCGGCTTCTGTGCCAACCACATCAAAGTTCAAAAGGTGCTGGAGAGAGGTATGCTGCACACGCACGCACACAATAACATGTTACATCACAGGTTGCAGACGTAGAGTAACATGTGTTAAATGATACTATTCTGTAATCCTTGGACTCTTTGCACCTATATTGCATCGGATGCAGCCCCTTTAATTCTGTTAATTTGTAATCGTAATTTGTTGTTTAGAAGCCTCCTAACACAACGTAACGGTCGGCTGTCACTCCTCCTTACACATTCCTCACAGTCCCCTCGCTGTGTGACAGACCAGCAATGTTAACGTTGATTAACGGCCGCTGATTGGCTGTTTTGGGAATGCAGCCCAGCAGCGGACCAATTGGGAGGAATGGACTCCAAAGTGGATGTGGGAGGAAAATGCCCCATCCCCTCTTTCCCACCCCCTGCTACTCCACACAGCTCTGTGGCCGTGGTTTCTCCTTGAAGTAGGCTTAGGGTGGTGTTTTTAAAGGTCAGGACCGGAGGGAGAAGTAAAACACACAGTAGAATACAGTAAGCCACCACAGCTAATGGCGTTTTTGCACTAGTGTAGGCAGAGGAAAGCATTTTGCACGCCAATTTAACCAGCATATGTACACTCTTAACGTTTTGAAAGGCCACCGTCCCTTCCATTTGTCCATACAGTATTTAACCATAGAACAAATGGCTCCGTGTTGATCAGTGGTCACAAAAAAAAAAAGATGCTGACATCAGAGGGGATTAGCATCAATCCCATCACACTGTGATCCTCTAACCTGGCCCCAAATATTAGACAAGGGGGGGATGGCACTACAGATGGTGCACATGAAGCCACATTAGACTACTAATACAGAACACCAATTGTGCGTTGCAATGTAAAAACGGGCCTAGCATAAAATGCCCGCGCTGAGAGTATGCTTAGAACAGCAGGATCTTTCACCACCACCCCTGCGTCCCCAGGCAGCCTGGTGAAATCCAGCTGAGCCAAGGACACGGACAAACCTGTGGGCGTCTGTCAAGCCTTCCAGTCATTAGAAGCCAACACTGCAACCCTCCTCCCCCCCCCCCCTCTGCACACGCAAGCACACGCTTTTCCGATGCACCACCAGGGCTCCTGGTTTGCTTCAGCTTCTCCAATTTACGTCACGCCAACTCATTAATTGCGTGCCAATTACTCGGGAGAGGTGTCAGCGTGGCTGGCTGTGGCTGGTAGTGCGCTAATTAATACTTTAATCGCTCCTCACCGTCGGCACGCTGCTAAGCGGAGGGCGGGCTGAGCATCTCCGTGACAAATGTCGTCACCTTTACAGGAGATTAGCGAATGGCAGCGACGCGCCACATCACTCGATATCGCTCTCGTTTAGTGATAATCCTGCCCCTTGCTCACCGCAGCACCTCCATCCGTGTGTTTTATTATCATAACCAAGCGCTAAATGTTTCGCTAGACAGGGACAGCTTGGCGAGCCGCAGAGTGTTTTGTCAACTTCAAAGTTGAACCCCGTCCACACACACAAAAGCACACACACTTCTAATAATCTGTGATCATCAGAGGGAAATGACCGCCATCAGCAGTTCTCTAGCTCACACACGGCGCGTCAAAGACACACGTGCCAGTCTGCAGTTGTGCTGCAGTGATCATGCTAGGGTGAGGAATAGGCTACGCTACCCCCTGCTGGAGACACCTTATTGCACTAGCATGTTCCACTGTGGTTCAGCGAGCCTAGCTACTAGTGATGCGCGGGCCGACCTGTTGATAACAGATAAACTTAACAATGAAATAAGCCTAGTTTAGCCAGGCTACTGCTCACTCACTTTGCTGTCCTGCCGTGGCTCCAGAGACATTCTGCATGAGGACTTTGGTGGTTCTACTTTTGTCTGCACCAGTTTATGTCCCTTTGAAATGTGCTAGCTATGTAGTAGACAACATTGAGCTGTGGTGAATGGGCTTCCATCAGCACTGGTAACGTTCTGATGTTCATGTTCATTGTCCAGCCAATACAGACCGGGCCTTCAAGGAGTTCCTGGATGCCAAGAACCCCACCAAGCAGCACTCCTCCACCCTAGAGTCCTACCTGATCAAGCCAGTGCAGAGGGTCCTCAAGTACCCCCTGCTGCTACGGGAGCTGGTCTCCCTCACTGACCCTGACAGCGAGGAGCATTACCACCTCAACGGTGATTTGCTGGAACACACACACACACACACACACACACACACACACATCACACATAAACACACACCGCAACTGCTACTTATGTTTTCACTCCCTCTGTGTGTGTGTGTGTGATTTTTATCGTCCAATCATGTCATGGCACATTACTGTATTGTGGCATGTTTAGGTGTGTAAATGTCACTACATTACCCACTTGTTGCTATCACATTTCCACAGCAGGTATTGAAGTGCAGTGATGCTATCTAGCCACAGTAGGGGCAAACTATTTGTCCCAGTGTATCTATGAGCCTGTAGCCCCTGACACAGTGTTGTTAACCCCCCCCCCCCCCCCCCCCACAGAGACCCTGAAGGCCATGGAGAAGGTGGCCAGCTACATCAACGAGATGCAGAAGATCTACGAGGACTACGGCTCCGTCTTTGACCAGCTGGTGGCTGAGCAGATAGGCCACTACAAGGAGGTAAAGAGTGCCTAGATTATAATATATCCACTTTATGAATTAGCTAATGCATTTGTGTTTTGTGTGTGATACATGTTAAATGGTCCATGGCCCATGGGATTACATGACACAGTTACGACAATGTAGAAAAACACACTTCCGATCTTAAAATACGTTCAAGTTCACTTTCCAAATGTAAAGGCTATTTAGCAGACCCAGTCTAGACATAGACCTATGCAAACATAATTTTAAGTATTCAAATTTTTCATGAAACCGTATGTTACTCAATATCTCAACAGCCTGCCGTTGAAAGACAATAATAAACGGCCTCCCATCTCCTGCATTTAGAGTTGGACTCTTAAGAAGCTGTACACGTCTCTCTCATGTAAATGTTACACATCATAATAATCCAGTAGGAGATACACCAGTTTGACAAAGCTTGGTGAAAGTAGATAAAGCTGCACACCTGCTCGTTAATGTATCTAATCAGAAGCTGTGCCAAAAACAACTGCAGATCACATGCTACAAATATATGTAGAGGAAGCAGACTTAAAGAATATACGTTTGGGGATTCACCTCTGCGACCTTGGCCCTGCAAGCGGCAAGAACAATAGGTCCTTTTATTAGAGAGAAAAACCCAAGGCTTTCATTTCATAAAAGCTAAATAAAAAGCTCCACTTTTATTACATTACAAACAGGCAGCTAAGGTTCACTGCACAGAACATTTTGCTACATGATGCACACAAACATTCTGTTATTTATTTAGCTTTATTTATGGTCACTTAAAACCCAGACAAGATGGCTCATGGGGTAAATATCTACTATTCCCCCAAATGGATTTTGCAAATTTAGATGTTGAGGGAAAAATGTATCAAGTAGACACTGTGGCATAAATATTCAAATGAATGCTTAACTATGTTGTCCAGATGCTAAATGATTAAAAGCGTGAACAGGTCTCTTATGAACTTCTCTTGGTCCGCCACTGGATAAAAAGTGCTCTTTGGAATCAACATTCACTCCCCATAGTATCCACTATCTGTGGAACTCGTTTCACAGACATGGAGACTTGGCTCTCACGTTCTCTCTCTCTCTCTCTCTCTCTCTCAGCTCACAGAGATCTCGATGGGAGAGTTTCTCATGCATTTCTCTGTGGTCTGGCTGAACCCCCACCCATCGCTGGGTCGCATGAGAAAGGACCCAGAGTTGACAGTATTTGGTAAGTCTGTCTGTCCTGCTGGTACAGTCTGGGAAGATTAGCAGTCCTCAGCATCTCCCACACTGACTGTCCCCCATCCAATTCCGCATGCTGTGGCTTCTGGCGTTTAAACGCAATATTAATGATGTTATCTATTTTCTGATTAAACCTGTTTGTGTGTGTGTTATAAGTTGAACCAATAGCCTTATGTGCCATGCTCCCAGCACCCCGTGCATTGTTGTGTACTATTAATGAGTATTAAGCTGCAGTGCAGATGCAGTATATGTGCTTCACAGCTTTGAGGTCGCATCTCAAATGCTTCCCCACAGGACTCACCAAGTAGTGTTCAGAGTCAAAAGACGTTGTGCTCTCTCTCATCAGTGTTCAAGAAGGCAGTGATACTGGTCTACAGGGAGACCAACAAGCTGAAGAAAAAGACGGTGAGGCCTCTCTCTCTCTCTCTCTCTCTCTCGTGTGGCTGTTTGATGGCCTCTTCCGTGGAGTGTTTAACAAGCCTCTGCCTGTGTTGTGTGACAGCCCAACCCACGGTCGGTGCTCTCTCACGGAGGAGACGTGGACCCGTTTAAGTTCCGCTGGCTCATACCACTCTCTGCCCTACATGTGCGACTGGGGAATTCCACAGGTAATCCCAATATCCAGTATTGTCCAGTTAGTCTGGTTTTGTTGTCCTATGCAGGCCTTTACTGCAAGATGTTCTTTTTGAGGGGTCATAGGTCAGAATGGTTGAGAAACAACCAAGTTAGAGAACATAGTCTCTATATAGTCTAACTGTATTAATCCCCTATAGTTTGTGGTGATTAGCAGTTGATTGGACCACTTTCTGTTGACTTGTCAACTACAATAGTTGCTGCTGATATGCGTAACTGGCAAAGATATTTTCAGGGCAGCTGGCTTTCCTTTGAATGTACTAGAGCCAAAGTGAAGGTGGACAATGCCACAGTAGTGCTACAAGTGTGTCCATATGTCCTCTCTTCCATCTACATCACTTGTTCTCCCAGCTTCACACCTAAGCTCCAGCTCCATACCAGCTAACACCTCCTGGCACTTCTATTCATCTCTTATCGCCTTTTAAAATCACAAACCATATTTGGACTTGATTAAAAGCCTCCCCTCCCCCCTTCTCTTCCAGGCACAGACACCAGCTGTGTCTGGGAGCTGATCCACACCAGGTCAGAAGTGGAAGGAAGACCAGAGACAGTGTTTCAGCTGTGCAGCAGGTCAGAAGGGCTACTCGCTAACATCACAAACATGTTGTCTTTCCTAGGGAATCTTCCATTCCAATCACACACACACACACGCACACACTGTAGAGCTGGTATCTAAATATAAATACATCTTGAGTTCTAGGGCATCACAACAACAGATCAGTATCGGAATGTGAGGATTTATCCAAAACGGCATTTCAACTATTTGCAGTGTTAATCTGTAATCTTAAATTGTAAATAGTTATTTGCAATTCCTCCCACATAAATCCTGTCCAAACTTTTCAACCCAAGTCCATTCATCTCATCTTTTAAATGGGGCAGTATTTGTCACAGGGGGTTGTAACGCTCAATTTGATATTGGAGCTAAAAATCAAACAAGCACGGCAAGGTTTTCCTGAATGCTTCCCCCTCTCTCCCACATTTCTTCCCCAGTGTGCCAGAGAGCAAGGTCAGCGTGGTCAAGGTGATCCGCTCCATCCTCAGGGAGAACGCGAGGAGGAGCAACAGGAGCGAAGGCACGCTGGACAGGGGCTGTGTGAACCCCTTCCGAAGCGTCCTGCCCTCCTCCGCTAAGATAGGTGAGCGAGCGGCAGGTTGTTGCTGTTCAGTGTGCGCAGCAGATAAGGAGGCTTCCTGTGTTAGAGCAGACATAGCCGTGTGTCATCTCTGAGCACGACCACCACATTAACATTGCAGCTCCTGAATAGGAGCGCCTGATCAGATAAGGGCCTTTTTCTGACCTCCTCGTCCTCCCGCAGGCTCCTGCCGGGCCTCCTGGCTACGGAAACAGCCCTCCTCGGACCTACCCGGGCCGTCCGGGAGCCCCAGGCCGGGGCCCGACTCGGACGAGGGCAGCCTTAGCAGTGGCACCCACAGCTCCCCCGGCACGGCCCCTCCTTGCTCCTCCCCGGATCCCCACCTTCCCTCCCCGAGCCAGGACAGCTCCCACTCCGGCTCCCCCACCACCTCCGTGAAGGAGTCTGACATTTTGAGCGACGAGGACGAGAAAGGGTACTGCGAGAGCGGGAGGAGGATGGTGGGGGGTGGGAGGAGAAGGAGGAGGAGGAGGGGGAGCTCCCCGACCAGCGCCATCGAAGCCCAGTTCCTCCAGCTGACGCTCTCGGAGGAGGAGGCGGCGTCCCGGGCGGCCCCGGCCCCCCGCGTGCAGCCCGAGGGGGCCGAGGTGGACACCCCGGCGAGCCGGCCCAGGCTCCAGCAGGGCCACTTCGGCGCCGTCAAGAGGAAAAGCGGCGAGAGCTGTGGAGTGAAAAACGCCAGGCGGCACAGATCGCCGCCGGGCGCTCAGGCGTCGGGACTGGCGGACTTCAACGCCCTGCTGGAGCGGGAGTTCAGCGTCCACAGCCTGACGTCCGTGGTGAACGAGGACTGCTTCTACGACCCGGCAGAGAGCAGTGAAACTGACTCCGGCAACAGCCTCCGCTAGGGTCACAGAGGAGGAGGATGTGCCTGGCCTGGACACAGGAGCTCCATGGAACCCCACTTCCCCCTCCCTGTATCCCCCGGCCCTGTGGCTCCTCTCAGGGCGGCAGGGGTGTGCCACCACCCCTGCATTCTCTGGGCTGCTGGCCCCTGCTCTCCAGAGAGGCGCGTCGAGGGGAGTCTGTTCCCAAGAGAGCGAGTGCAGTGAGTCTGCCAAGCACTGATGCATAGCCCGGCTCCCGCCTCACCGCCTGACTGGCTGGATTGCATCTGCACAGCACGGTACAGCAGCCCCACATCACCTTGACTGGCAATTGATATGACCCTACCGTTACAGCCGACACATTTTCTTGAGGAAGGTAGCTGTTGGTGATGGAAACATTGTTTTATTAGACGTCATGCACAGTGGTAGGAGCAACTGAGAGGAAGCTGGCTGCTATGTACTTACAGTAGAGTAACTTTGGCAGTAGGAAGTCGGACTGAGTGACCAGGAAGTTTAGACATTCTAAATTGCTACTCTGCCTTTCTGCAGTATGTTCTGCACAAACCTACACTGTTTGCCTATATATTTGAGATATAATGTATTTGTACATCACAATGTATTGTTTTGAGGCTATTTTTTTAATTTATTGATAGGATTCACTTTGTACATTTTCAGATTTTCTTGGTTAAGGCTTGAACTTTTGCAAAATATTTGGTTACTTTTCTTTTTTTTTTATAGTGGGACATTTTGTATAAGGTTGCATAATTCAATAATTTAAACTGCAATATTTCAAACTTTTTTTGTTTGTTTGTGTGTCTTGTATATAACTAGATTTTCAAAAAGAACTGCTGTAAATTAGAAACATTTGTATTCCTATACATATTTGACAATGTACAGGTAGGGAAAAAAGGCACAAATTTACAATATTTTTGTAAACATACATTTACCGTAGTATAATGTAAGGTACTACACAAGGCAAACTATTAGCGGTTTTATTTTTCAGCTATACATTTTAACATGCCTTTAATGCTAGCATACCAATGAATGTGAATGCCCTATTCATATGGAATTATTTTATAAATAAACTTTTTATCTGTGAACTGTGCCTGGAAAAACCTTCAATGTCTGTCAGTCCAGTCTTAGCCTTGATGCTCCACTGACAGTTATAACAAAGCTGTGGCAGGTTTATATGGTGGTGTAAGTGTACGCTTGCCACAGTGATTCGCTTTCATGAGACATGCTTTTATCTTAGTCTTGGGGCCCAAGGTAGTCTCAATATAAAGCATAAATGTGTGACAGAAATGGGATACAGTAATAGGAAATAAACTACAGTGAGTTCTAGTTATTATAAATTATTATGCTTCACACATCACAAGCAGGCATTTTCCATTTTGTGACTAAATCTGGTCACAAAATGGTCTGCATACTCAGACTGCTGCAAATACTACACAGTATCACTGTCGTCAATCCTCCAGTCCCATTGAATTTGTGAACCATTACTAATGATTCATGCTGAATCTATCTACAAATGTCAGTAACGTTTTAAGAACATAAGAAAAGCCAAATTGACTTAAGTGTAATGCATCTGTTAAGCTCTGTGCATCAAAAAGCCTATTGGAACAGTGTAATTTCAGAATCAAATGTTTCCTAAGGTTTATTTCCCCTGTGATACAAAATAGCACTTGTAGGCCTACATAGTCCAGCATGTAATGGGCACATGGCTGGTGTACCAGACCAGCTATGGGCCCAACCTTTCTTGGTCTAGAACCACCTGCCTGCTTTAATGCTAGGAGCCCACCTGGTTAGTAGCGTTATGAACATGGACTGTCATTAACGACACACTTCAAACACCACACTGCATTTAGAGCACATCAAGTAGCGATCGTTCACCAAAAAGTCCTTTTTTCCCCTTTGGCAAGTCATTGTCAGTGGACCATCTGTCATATTGGCAAGCAACAGCTCTGCCACATTATACCGATTTAATTTATGTAATATGTAGCAATGGCTTTATTCATATTAAAAGCTTAAGTAAATCTGCCTTGGCAGTAGCATTTAGAATATACAGTACATATTTATCTTTAAACATGTATTTCACACTACATTTCATTACTTAAACACAAACCATGCAAAACATCTTTAAATGAGACATTACTGGAGTCTCTCAAACTGATAAATTCCAAGTGTTTTTTGCCTACCTTTCAGCCCTATGTCCCTGGTGAATAAGAAGTACATGAAGGGGTGGCAAAATGGCCTGAATACAGTGCCTGCTAGCTTGTTCCCATTCTCTAAACGGTGTAGAAAATGTTTTCAGACGTAGATTTTTGTCCTCTTCCAAGGACAAGTTGTTGTAGCTGGATGTAAAGCAGAAATAGGGCCACTTTGAGGGGACCTGCCTGTGTACCAGTCACCATATGATCACACTTTTAAGGCCTGTCACTGTGGAGATACCAACACAGCCTCAACACTGCTTTAGTCCATAACACCCACCCCCACAAAACTCCCTTGTTTCCATGGTGGCTCGCTCCCATCTGTCCCAGGATACAGGGAGGCGTTACAGTCTTGGAGGGGGTCTGGGTGGAACTGTCAAGGCTAAAAAGCATTGTGTAGCATCTACACTAGAGTCCATTAGGGAGGGGGTGGGGGGGGTTCTCCATTCCTTCCCAGCTACCGATGGCTGTCTTAGCTGTCGTCAGGCTGGACGGCGCCCCACTCTGGCCGCCTGCGGAGGCGCTTCTGCCGCAGCTCCTCCCTGAACTCGTAGGTGAGGAGGCCAGGCTCCTGGGCGCAGAGGCGGCCGTAGGCGTCCGCGAGGGCCTTGAAGTGGGGGATGGTGAGCTGGGTGGGACGCATGGCCGGGTCCACATCCGCCTGGCGCAGCATCGACCCAGCCAGCTCCAAGCGCCGCGCCTCGGGGAACAGCATCCTGGGGAAAGACGCTCTGCATGAGGAGGCGGCTATAAACCGGACTATTAACGTCCTGAACTGCCGATTCAAATGTGTACGTTAATGGAAATCACAGCAAATTGCTAATAGAAATGCTTCACTGCCAAACAACACTGAAACGTACAGTGGATTACCATGCAAGTAAACACACAAATAAATGGGCATTGCAATTTAATGACTCACAAACAGCATCCAGAACAGCACCTGTAAGTTTGTTAAGACATTCTAGAACATCGCCTTGCTTATGAAAGGCTTTTCACAGCACGCTAGTGCTTGGCAGTCTGCTAGCATTAGCCAGCGTCCGCCGCAGCACAGACGCTTGCTGAGAGCCTGCCGGTTCCTCCTCTCCAATCTGATGCCGCCAACCCGCGGTGGTTACATAAGTTCTGCCTGTTCGTGCTATGACACCTCAATGACTCATAATTGCTGCTCTCTTTCAAACAGCCAGCGATCTTTTGTTATACGGGCCCACACACGCGCGCACGCGCACACACACTCAATCACTCTTCCCAAACAGGATTGGGGGCGATGGGCAGTGTGCTCTGGGAGGTGTGCGTGCTCATTGTTGGAGGTTTTTGAGTGCCGCTCACGGGAGAGGACGTTCAAATGTTCATACATTGGTTACTAAAGCCCTGCCAGGGTGTGTGTGTGTGTGTGTGTGTGTGTGGCGACATCTGCAAGGTTGTAAATGGTAGGTAATAGGAAAAGCTCATAGGAACTCTAATTAATGAAGCCAGAGCCACACAGTGTTGTCAGAAGAAGAAGGTCAGTGACGAAGAGGAAAGAACTAGGCGAGTGTGTGTGAGCGTGTGTGCGTGCGTGCGTGCGTGCGTGCGTGCGTGTCTATCTGTCTGCTTACTCGACTCCTCTGTAGCAGTACTTTCTGCGGAACTGGAAGACGTTGCGGACCACTTTCTCCACCAGCTTGAAGGGCTGCTGGATCTGGGGGTGAATCATAGGGGTGAAGTGGACCACTCCCACATCCACCTACAGGGAGGGGGGAGAGAGAGAGGGGTGACGCAGCATGCACAGCAAGCTAGCTAGCTGGCTGGCTGGCTAACCAGATCCGGTTGCCACAGTAACACCTGTGCGATGGACCATAGAAACTGAGCCCCCTTTTCCTTCTTATCTTCCTCCCTTCCCTCCTCCCCCCCACACACCGTCACGCTGTTGGTCCCTGGATCACCGCCGTTTCCTCAAATCCTGAGTCTATTGCAGCCATGCCGGCTTATTTATGTATTTATTGGCCTCACTGCTTGTTGAGAGCTCATTAGCATACACACACCTAGTGAGGGCTCATTAGCATACACACACCGCATAATATACAAAAACAACCATACTGTAGCACAGACAAATGCCGAAACATAAGGCACATAACAAATCATATCTTGTAAATTATATATATTTTTTTTTTAAGAAAAAGAAAAACTATTTATGCCTTAAATCATGTCACAACCCCTCTAAAGGCATGTGGTGACCCGTCAGGGGACCACCACCCCCCCCACACACACACACACACCCCCACACACACACACACACACACACCCACACCCCCACAGTTGGGAACTGGGCGCTGGAGGCGGAGGAGGTAGCGTGCTGATGATGGAGGTTGCGGTGAGAGCCGTGGCTCCTGCCTCACTGCTTCTTCCACCCACCAAACCCCCCCGATCGCTCCTCTGTCAGGCCTAAGCTGATATGACAAACTGTTGAAATAACCGTGCAAGAGTCAGCAGAGCCTAGTCCCGAATGTGGCCGGCTTATTTTTCCCCCTGAAAGGTCACAAAGGGACCTCCTCCTCTTGCTGGGAATGTGTGAATGTGCAGCGCTCTGACTGAGGGGTTATAGGCCAATCGGCCGGAGAACACTCCACAGTGTGGGACCAATGGGAGGGTTCGGTGCGGTCGCCTGCCCGTCTTGTTTGCCTATAGCTGGTTATACTGTAGCATTATTTTCCTTGGTGGGACACAACTGGAGAGTGTGTGTGTGTGTGTGTGTGTGTGTGCGCGTGTGTGTGTGTGTGTGTGTGTGTGGCGGGAAGGGGGGGTTGAGTTATAGCCA
>JAODLL010082847.1:0-12665 GCA_026546735.1 Forbesichthys agassizii
TGACATAGTGTATCTATGGACCTGTCAGAGACATGACATAGTGTATCTATGTATCTATGGACCCGTTAGAGACATGATATAGTGTATCTATGGACCCGTTACAGACATGACATAGTGTATCTATGGACCTTTTAGAGACATGACATAGTCTATCTATGTATCTATGGACCTGTTAGATACATTACATAGTGTATCTATGTATCTATGGACCTGTTAGAGACATGACATAGTGTATCTATGGACCCGTTACAGACATGACATAGTGTATCTATGTATCTATGGACCTTTTAGAGACATGACATAGTCTATCTATGTATCTATGGACCTGTCAGAGACATGACATAGCCTATCTATGTATCTATGGACCTGTTAGATACATGACATAGTGTATCTATGGACCTATGGACCTGTTAGAGGTATGACATAGTTTATCTATGTATCTATGGACCCGTTAGATACATGACATAGTGTATCTATGGACTGTCAGAGACATGACATAGTGTATCTATGGACCTTTTAGAGACATGACATAGTGTACCTATGGACCTTTTAGAGACATGACATAGTGTATCTATGGACCTGTTAGAGACATGACATAGTGTATCTATGGACCTGTTAGATACATGACATAGTGTATCTATGGACCTGTCAGAGACATGACATAGTGTATCTATGTATCTATGGACCCGTTAGAGACATGATATAGTGTATCTATGTATCTATGGACCCGTTAGAGACATGATATAGTGTATCATGGACCTGTCAGAGTCCTGGCATCTGTCAGATCACATATATGAATGATTAAGCAATGCTACCTCAGCAGGTTGGGGGCCCAGACGATGGCCAGGTTTCGGGAGTGCATGTTGGTTTCTGAGGAGTACGACGCCATCCGGACAAGGTGACGCATCAGAAACTCCAACGTCCTGAACACCAGACACGTCACATGACCACCAGACACATCACATGAGGACTAGAAAGATGCTTTATCTGCTTTTGTAACAGTATGTAAACATGTAACAGTGTGTAACTATAAAACATTAAATTAAACGTGAACATGTGTAACAGTGTAAATATATTTAACAATATGTAAGCATGTTTAACAGCATCTAAATATGTAGAAATAAATGTGTAAACATGTTAACAATATGTAAGCATGGCTAGTTTATAAATTTAACAATATGTAACAATAGGGTAACATGTAAACAGTGCCTAAACTATTTATATAGTTTTATGGTGTAAACATAGGCGTGTAAATGTCTAACAATAATGTTAACATGCGTAAACATGTAACAGTGTCTAAACATAGATCTATGTGTAAACGTGTAAATATAAGGTACACGTGTGTCTAAACATGAGTAACAGCATGCAAACTGTAGGCGCCATGCATGTTTTCTTTAATATTTTTGCATTATGTTGGTGTGAGGTCACGTAGGTGGATCGAAAATAATTATTGTTTATTTATTCACCTGTTCACTGGCATGAGAGAGAGAGAGAGAGGGAGAGAGAGGGAGAGAGTTTTGGGTTGTCACATTTTCTGTTGACCACTAATCACCGCTATCACTGCTACCCACACAGCTGAACATTTTGTTACTTTGAAATGAACTATACATATAAATGTATATAAATCGCATGTTCCCGATGTGGAACTGGATTAATGACAGCGCAGCGCGGATTCTGACTGCACCCATTCCTCAGCCTCTCAGCGGGCTCTACAAGCCGGACGGCGCTACATGAGCATATGTAACAGCGTGTAAGTCATGTATGAAGCTGTACACCTATAATGCAGAGAAGGCAGCTCCTGCAGAACATCTCCAATCTTCACCAGGCGTTCCTCTTCCAGCTGGAGAGCTACAGCTTCCTACACACACACACACACACGCTGCCTTACAACGTACTGTCTTACACTACATGTTGTTGTGATTTGTGTACAGATTATTACCTCTGGAATATTGTCTGTGTGTATGAAGATATAAATATGACCATGGTCGTTCCCTCAAAGGTGCTCTATCATAGTTGCTGCGATAGTAATGTTTATGATATGACTATATCATAAACATTAGCAGCTAACAACGATGCTCTATGTAAAGACAAGTAATGTATGTGATATGATACAGACTAGAGAATGACTAGAGAATGACATCACACTCCTCTGTGTGTGTGTGTGTGTGTGTGTGTGTGTGTGTGTGTGTGTGTGTGCATGTATGTGTGCATGTGTGTGTGTGTGTGCATGTGTGTGTGTGCCACAGAGCATTTGTTTTGCTCTGAGATGCTGGTCCTCTAGTGACCTCTAGTGGAGGTCATATGAAGCTACTTTACCAGATGCTGGACACCTTCTGAACAGACATGTCATAGGCGTGAGGCGGCTCGGTAACCACAGCAACAACACGCAGTCTCTATGCTTCACATTGACCTTAATGTCTACCACACATACACCACCATTCCTTTTCATTTTTTTTTTTGTTGTGAGCACCATTTTAATTCAGACTCACGGCAAACTTGTCATAGAGCTGGTAGGTGAGCAGGGGGTTGGGCAGCTCTCTGAAGTAGGCCTTGCACAGCGAGCTGATGCAGTGGATGTCCTGCAGATACACCTCCTTGTTCAGGTCTGGGCTGCCTTCGCTGTCAAACTCACCGCTGCAAACACACACACACACTGTTCTCACCAGGAGGCCATGGCAACGCTCTGGCACAGTGTGCTAAAGGGCTAGTGTGTCTTTACAATGTTGTTTTTAACACCTTTATAGTGTGAAGCACTTTGTTATATGGCTTTGCAGGTGTTAAATACATGTATTTACAATATATATAAAGTTTTTTATTTGATTGATTGATTGATTCATTCATTCAGTGTGCGTGCATGTGTGTGTGTGTGTGTGTGTGTGTGTGTGTGTGTGTGTGTGTCTAGAGGCTCCTGGAGTTATTGTGATGCTGGTTTTACAACAATTGGAGACAAGCATCACACACACACACACACACACACGACAGGACAGGAGACTCACCGGAGCTTCTGGATGTTGGAGGAGACTCCAGACAGCCTGTAGATGCCGTCCACCACGCCATGCTGCTCCACAAACTCACTGCAGCTCCTCAGTACCTGTGGGACTAGGAGCAGCCAACCAGCTCAGCGCACGAGCCCCATGTGACCTGCTGTGTGTGTGTGTGTGAGATGGCGTACCTGTGCGTTTTATTTATTTATTCATTAAAATATTTTAGGTAATGATGCAACATTGTACAGAGGAGAGCATGAAACTTGTTGCACAGACAGTTTACAGTATAGTTGTCTAGATGGGATTTTACCTTTACAAGACTACAAATTAAAGGTTTAGTCAGCTATTAAGATAATTGTAAGCTAATACACCTTTGGTCTGCCTTGGCTCCGTAAATAGCAACATAAACAAAGTGCTGAACAATCAACACATCAACAAAGTCGTAGCTTTGCTTTACAATGTGTTTCCATGTCTTCCACCGCGAAAGAATATTGTTTTCATTTGAGCTCGAAGTTATTGGCAGTCATTCTGGAGAATGACTGCCATTCTCCAGAATGCCCTGCCAATACATATACAATAAAATAACATTCCATCATACTATACACCACAATGTAGACCTGCAGTGTGTGTGTGTGAGAGAGAGAGAGAGAGAGAGAGAGAGAGAGAGAGCATAGGTGTAGATTTGAACATTGGGGGGGACATATAAAGCTGGGGGTCTGGTAGCCTCGTGTAACCAGACTATATCACGTTGTGAATAGGGCTGGCCACGCTCCATTGGGCAGTGTTCATATCCTTCTACTTGGCGTAGACTGCCGGTTAATGTTGAAACTATTGAACAGGGTGACCATACCCTGAACCTATCGGCAGGATAGGAACCCTGGCACAATTCCAAATATATGAAAACTATTGCACTAAGGGTTATCAAACTATTATTACTAAGTATTTATCAATTTCTCTGGTAGGCATAGGCCTGATTTAACCTACTTTTTTATTTGGGTGAAGTAAATATGCATTGACATATTCATGTCAATGATCAATTAATTAATTTAAATTAATGTATTAACCCCTGGACTTCAATAGCTCATACACTCATGTTCAAAACCTGCATATTAAAACCATCTGTGTTTTGGATCAAGGCTTAGATAGCTGACTTAAAACAACAATAGTCTACTACACATTTTGGCAGACATTTTGGACATAACCTACTACCGCCGGGCGGCCCCAGTATTATATTTTTATTGGGGGGGACAAATACACTTCCTGCAGTCCCCTGGAATCTACGCCCATGATAGAGGGAGAGAGCGAGGGTGAGAGGGTTAGAGATGGTGAGGGAGAGAGAGGGAGAGAGAGAGAGAGAGAGAGAGAGGGAGAGAGACTCACTGTCCTGTCCAGAGACAGTCAGGTGCTCCACCAGGTCACAGCCAAACACCTTCTCCTTGTTGGAGACCTTCTTCCTAGCCCTCCTCATGTTGGGGGAGGAGGGGGGGGAGTAGCGAGCTCTGTGTGTGTGTGTGGCGGGTGGGGGGGTCAGGCCATGCTCCCACTACCTGCCAGGGCACGACCAGCAGACGGTTATCTCCATGGCAACACAAACTGACCACAACACAATCCGTCCTACTTCCCCCAGTACCCACACGGCCCCGCCCTTGGCCCTGGGCCAGGGCAGAGCACCCATCCCCCTCCCCTCCCCTCCTGTACGGTCTGCTCTCCCCCCAGGGTGAGGGGGGGGGGACAATGCCCCCCCCTCACCCACAAGGCTCAGACGTGGAGCTGACAGGCAGAGGCCTGCTAGCAGGAAGTGAAGCGTTGAGAGAGCGTCTCCGTGCTCAGATGCACACCTTAGCTAAACCCCCCTCTCTACCCCTCCCCAAGCCCCATGCCCGGCTCACCTGGGGATCCCGCGGGCGTCTCGGCGCCGTGGAAACGGGCGCCAGGCGGTTCTGTGGCAGTTCTGGAAGGTGATTTAAGGCGGCTCCTGCCTTCGTCTCCGCCGGCAACCAGCAGCAGCAGCAGAGAAATGGTGACGACAGAAACCACACTTCCCCTTGTGCACTTCCTGAGTGACAGGCAGCCGCATGAGGCCTGCAGTGGCTCCGCCTCCACAGGGGAACTGTTGATCACTACTGAAGCTCCAGGTGCCTCTATGTGATCAGAACTCTGGGTCACTGATCCATTATGTGACCAGAGTTCTGGGTCATTGATCCATTATGTGATCAGAGTTATGCTTAATTTATCCATTATGTGATCAGAGTTTGGGGTCATTGGTCCTCTCTAATGACTAATACAGTGAGGAGTCAAATAAATCAAATCATTGTTTTCATATTTATATAGCCTATAGAAATAATGATGAATATACATTTACAATGAGGTCATTTATCATATGCTTTTATCCAATTTGCAGTAGAGATGCACTTTTAATGTGCATGCACGTGGTGCACCTTCTATAAAACCTTTAGTGAGGTATATTGAATTAGCTAATTATTGATTATTACATGTATTTGATGGGTGATTACGCAGAAAAATGTTGGAAGACTGGTGTGTAACAGGTGTGTAATTATTGTGTGAACGAGAAGCAAGTGCGCGTTGCGGACCTAATCTCCGTTTTACGGTAGGGCATGTGACGCCAGCAGGAAGTCTGTCGGTTTTCCCCGGTGTAGGCTACTGTTTATTGTAGTCGCCGTGTTTCAATATTTCATTGATACTTAGCTGATCTATATCTTGTGTTAAACAACGAGTTGTTCGCTCGAGCAGAAACCGGAACTGTTGTTTAGCGGGACGAGTAATTGAATTAGTCCAAGATGGAGAACGTGAGCTTCCATAGCCAGCTGGTGTCTGTTCTAGAGGTCTTGGCCAAAGCGGCGCTGGCGGAGATAAACAGACGCGTGGACGATGGCTGCGCGCTCCTGCGTGTGGAGATGACCAAAAGCCAGCGAGACATCACCGTGCTGAAGAGGAAGTGCGACCTGCTCGAGGCGGAGCTGAAAAGGAGCAGGATACGGAGGAGGATGAGGAGTAGCGTGTCATTCAGATGTCTACTCTGCACCACACATCTCCACGCTCCGTCCTGGGAGACGCATGCTGACTCTGGTTCTCTGTCTGCAGGTCGGTATGCCGCGGCTGCACAGAGGTTCCCTCCGCTAGTGCAGATAGCAGTGGACAGACAGACGGACGCCGTTTGGGGAGGAGAGGCAGCTGTGGAGAACCTCCAAAGCCCTCAGGTGCGTTTCCTAACAGGCTGCAGGTTAACCCACTAACATAGTAAATACTATAATTCAAAGGCAGGTGTCTGTCCTACAGGAAAGGTTTTAGATCGAAGCACCATAAAACACTCATGCCTTGCTCACAATGATCATTACTCCCCCCCAACATCACCATAGGCTCTTCTCTTCCCCTCCTCTTACATGTGGCATATGTGTGTATGTATGTATACACCACTACAGCACCACTGAGGAGGCTTTGAGATTTTTTCCTGTCAAGAGACCCTATGGCCATTGATGTGTGTGTGTGTGTGTGTATATTTGTGTGTGTGTGCGCGTGTGTATGTATGTGTGTGTGTGTGTGTGTGTGTGTGTGTGTGTGTGTGTGTGTGTGTGTGTGCGTGCAGCCCCCTGACCTGGTGCTGATCAAGCAGGAGCGAGCAGACGAAGACACCGGGGAAGACATGAGTAAGTCTGCTCCCTCGCACTGCTAGCGTTAGCACACATCTGCTAGCATTAGCACACAACTGCTCATGCCAGCACGCATCTGCTAGCATTAGCACACATCTGCTAGCGTTAGCACACATCTGCTAGCATTAGCACACAACTGCTCATGCCAGCACACACCTGCTAGCATTAGCACACATCTGCTAGCATTAGCACACATCTGCTAGCATTAGCACACATCTGCTAGCGTTAGCGCGCATCTGCTAGCGTTAGCATGCATCTGCTAGCGTTAGCGCGCATCTGCTAGCATTAGCACACAACCTTTCATGCCAGCATGCATCTGCTAACGTTAGCACACATCTGCTAGCATTAGCACACATCCGCTAGTTTGCACACAGCTGCTAGCATTAGCACACATCTGCTAGTGATAGCACAAGAGGAGCTAGCATTAGCGTTGCTTAGCGATCAGGGAACACAGACACACTGGTTGTCATGTTGTTGTTGTGCAGGCGCCGCTCACGCAAGCCAGCAGGAGGAGCCCTACCAGGCAGACGGCGCCCACTGTCTGCCAAACACCTGCCACTCATTCCCCGACGAGGAGCCAATCGGAAGCCGAGACGAGCCAGAACTCACAGTGAAGCCTGAGGAGGGGGAGGGGCCTGAGGTCAGCGCGGCCCTGATTGGTGCAGACCATCTGTTCATGGTGGGCCAGGCTGACGGACAGCTGTGGCCGTCCAGTCAGGGCGGGGACGCTCCGTGGTTCCCCTACGCCCAGCAGTATGAGCAGACTGCCCCGCCCACGAGCCAGGCAGCAGCCCAGGCAGCAGCCCAGCACGCAGCGCCCCCGGTGGTCAGGAGGAGGCGGTCCCAGGAGGAGGGGGTGGGGCCGGCCCCCTGCCACATCTCCCAGCTCCACCACGTTGCCGGGGGCGGCTGGTTGCCACGGCGGCCGGCGGGGCGGTTCGGCTGCAGCTACTGCGGCCGGGCCTTCTCGCGGCACTGCCAGCTGCAGGAGCACCTGCGCAGCCACACGGGCGAGCGGCCCTTCTCCTGTGGCGCCTGCGGGCGCTGCTTCTCCAAGCAGTGCAACCTGGTACGGCATGCCGTGGTGCACAGCGGGGAGAAGCCCTTCGGATGCCCCGCCTGCGGCAAGCGCTTCACGCAGCGTTCCAGCCTCAAGTCCCACCAGAAGACCGCCCACTGACGGATGCTCTGAAGGGCCTGGGTCTTCCTGGGCCCCCCTGGGCCTCCCTGAGTAGCACTGGGTCTCCCATGGTCTCCCTGAGCCTCCCTGGGCCTTCCTGGGTATTCCATGGCCTCTCTGGGTCTCTCTGCGTCTCTGAATCAACCTTTTCCTTCCATTTATTCTCAAAAACCCAGTTCTATCATCTATAAAACTGATCCCTGTGTCTACTGGTAGTGTGGCACTGTTCTAGTGTGTTTCACATGAGCAGTCAACACACACAGAACATTTTGCAGGTCTGCAGATGTGGAAAATATGCTGGGGCCTTTATGGGTAGACACATTTCGGGGCTCGAACCCATGACCTTCTGACTGGAAATAGACCTTCCAGACCTCTAGAGCTGCCCCCTGCTGGTGTGTCATCGTTACAAAAAGAGTTTATCCCTTTTAAAGAGAGACAAAACGTTAAAGAAATGGTTATTGTAGTTAGTCAGTGCAATGCCCCAATAGAAGGCAAACAGTAATGTCAGGTTTGGAAATACTGTTACTATGGGACCATACATCTCCCTCATAGATTTCATAAATAGGTATCAGTAAGTGTACAAACCTTCCGTGACGTCATCAATAGGTTTTCTAAATACCGGGTTTGAAGCGAGCACTAGTAGCTGTTGCAGTTTCCATCTTTGCAGTACATGACTGCAACTCCAGTCTACCCATAATAATCAAACACATGCATGCCTTGTTTTCAACTTAGAGCTTGTGTAACAATTCATCCCAGTGCAGTTACATGAACTGACAAGTCCAAGATTGTTTTTTGACCCAGGCTGTAAACATGTTTATTTCTGCTGTAGTTGGACATTTTAACATGGGAGTCTATAGAGATTGACTCAGTGGCCAAGGAACTGCAGAATATAACACTTCTGCTCTGGTTTCATTAATCAGAAGGTTAATTCTTGTACTCTCAGCTTGACGTACTTGGTGTATTTCATCTATCCAGACGGGGTCACCATAACATCACGTTTCACAGGACACACACTTTTTATATTTCATTGTATTCGTTATAGTAAACATTAACTTTTATATATTATTTACTCTGACATTGTGTTTTGTGCTACACGTTCCGGTGTGGATTGTTTATTAACGAATAAAATCGTTGACCTGTAGACGAGCTATAAGCGTTGATATGTGACTTCCTTGCTTTATACGTCCTACTGCAAACGCCGTGCTGTAAATATGTCCTATGGCGAACGCCGTAACCAACGCGTCGTGTGACCACGTGATCCGCCCTCTTCCGCTTTTCAACTGCATGTATCCTTCCGTGCGCGGTGTGTTTACCGTAACACTCCAGTAGATATAGATATAGATATAGATATAGCAGTACATATACCCGCAGCCATGTCGACGTGCGAGGCGTTCCAGAGCCAGCTGCAGCGCGTACTCGAGCAGCAGCTGCGCGCCGCCGCGCTGCAGCTCTCCCGGCTCGTGGGCGTCGAGCTGCGCCGCCGGGAGCGCGAGACCGAGGAGCTGAGGAGGCGGCTGTCGCTCGCGCAGGAGCAGGGACGGGCGCTGCTCCTGCTGGCGCGAGCACGGAGCCCAGCTAAGCCGCCTCCGCCTCCTCCTCCTCCACCACCTCCATCATCATCATCCTCATTCTCCTACTCCTCCGAGGCGGAGCCGCCAAAGGACCCTCCGTTGCGAGCTGGTAACCAATAGCTGCTTGTCGTTCATATTACGTTAAGTAGCCTAGGCCACACGTAGTCCACACGTAGTCCACACGTAGTCCACGCTAAAGGCCCCGATGTACTTGCTTTGTGCGCCGCGTACACGTAGACTAGCGGCTGCGTCGCGACAGGCATTGTTCGCATACTTGAGTGCGCACCTTGCGTGTGCTTGGAGCATTTCAAATGTATCCAGTAGGGGGCAGATCAGGGCCGAATCATCCCCGAATAGTTTCCTTGACTATAGCTTCGAATTTCCACAACAACCACCAACATGCCAAATGTGGAGCGGCATGGAAGCGTCATATACACTATGTTGCCAAAAGGTTTGGGACGCCTGCCTCTACATGCACATGAAGGTTAATGATATCCCATTCTTAATCCGTAGGGTTTAATATGGAGTTGGCCCACACTCTGCAGCTAGAACATCTTACACTCTTCTGGGAAGGCTGTCCACGAGGTTTAGGAGTATGTTCATGTTTTTTTTTTTTACCATTCTTCTAGAAGCGTATTTGTGAGATCAGGCACAGATGTTGGACGAGAAGGCCTGGCTCGCAGTCTCACTCTAATTCATCACAAAGGTGCTCCATCGCATTGAGGTGCAGGCCAGTCAAGTTCCTCCACACAAAGTATTGTTCTCCTGGCAACCGCCAAACCCAGACTCGTCCATCGGATTGTCAGACAGAGAAGCGTGATTTGTCACTTCAGAGAACATGTCTCCATTGCTCTAGTGTCTAGTGGCGGCGTGCTTTACGCCACTGTATCTGACGCTTTGCATTGCGCTAGGTGATGTAAGGCTTGGAGGCAGCTGCCATGGTAACCCATTCCATGAAGCTCTCTACGCACTGTTCTTGAGCTAATGCAAAGGCCACACAATGAGGTCTGTAGCTATTGACTCTGTAGAAAGTTGTTAACTTCTTACACTGTGTGCCTCAGCGTGCGCTTGAGGAATGACTCAGCCCTGATCTGCCCCCTACTGGATATATTGTCCAAGCATACGCAAGGTACGCAGGCAAGTACATGACTAATGCCAAGTCTATTTGGGCCGTTCATTTCTAAGGACGTGCCTGGTAGCCATCTTGCGTACATGTAGTTAAAAGCAGGTATATCACGGGTTTTCAGAACGTCACTGTGTGGCTGCTCATCCCTTATTGGCTGTCTAACAAGCGGTACAGTCAAGCCCCGCCCCGCCCCCCTCCCACAACAAAAACAAAGGCAGCTTTGTTTTTTTTAAAGCAACGTCACCCTCTGCCTTGTTTGCAGCCTGTATTTATTAATAGTATTTATACATACACAGTATATTATTTTCTCTCATTCATACATTCATACATACACGCACTAGAGGTCTTCACCGGTCCAAATTTCAGTGTTTGACTCGGATCTAGGTCTGACATAAATGCTGTGATTCTCGGGTAAAGGTACCAACTGGACCCGATGATTAATATAATAAAATCAAAACATATATATAAATATAAAAAGAAATGTAATTAATAATATTGAGGGAGAAGCAATTTTAAGGTTCTGTTTATTCTTTCGTTATTCAGCTGGTCTTTTGTTTAAAAGAATTAATCCACAGTACTTCTCGGGTACGGGTCTGTTTGTCTGCGAGGTCCGTTCGGAATGGATCTCAATTTATGGGTTTTTAATGAATGCAAGTCGGGTGAAAAATTATTTGCTTAATTTTGGATCGGGTCCATTTTTTGGACCCCTGAAGACCGCTCACACACACACGCACACAGTATATTATTATATTCAACTGGAAAAGGCCTCTGGCGGCAACAGGGAGAGTGAAAGAAGCCTTGTTCTGTCTTGTCAGGCTGTGTCGTTGCTATGGGTCACCTGCCGTCATCGGAGCCAAGCACCCCCCCACCCCCTCTGGGGGTGGTGAGACTGGAGGAGGTGACCGTTCTGAAGGAGGAGGAGCATGAAGAGGCGGAGGTAACGGTCCTCCTGGAGGAGGAGGTGGTGTGTGAGGATGTCCAGGCCGCTCAGCACGGGGACACTGCTCCTCCACATTGCTCCTTCGTGTCGGCCCTGGACAGCGGGGCCTCTGGCTGCTTGCCGGGCGCGGGGGGGCCTCCCCTGGCCCCGTGTCTTGGTGAGACATGGCCAGGGGCCCTTGGGGCCCGCCCGCCTTCTGAGAAGCAGCCACCTGGGGGCAGCGTGCAGGAGCGCTGGTTCATCTGCCCTTTCTGCGGCAAGAGCTTCGACCGCCGCAGCCACCTGGAGATGCACCGGCGAGTGCACACGGGTGAGAAGCCCTACACCTGCCGCACCTGCGGCAAGAGCTTCGCCCAGAGAAGCAACCTGCGAACGCACCTGCGCACCCACCGGGAACCCCTCGCCTGTCTGTTGCAGCCGCCGGCCGGCCCCTAGCAACCGCCGGCGTCGGTACTGTAGCGTTAAAGGTAGAAGCAGAGATTGTAAGCTGATACACTTTGTCAAAGCGAGCGAATACGCTCTGCTAGCTGCCTGTTCTGTGCCCGCTGTAAAACATAATCTGGTGTTGCTACACAGCCCTGGCTCTGTTAATGGACACACAAACACCATCCCAAGCCTTGGCGATGTGTGCCCCGTGTGGGGGGGCAGAGCGTCTAAAGAAGCAGCCTATGGTGTCACTTCTGGTTTGTTTTGATAAGAGTTCAAATAAACCATCTTTCTCTGGAATGACTCAGGTGTTCTTCTCGTCCATAGCAACCAGCCTCCATACTGTACGTGACCCTGCGTTGTCACGGACGACGTACGAGGGAGACAATGAGCTCTACAGCAAAGAGTCAAGTCGCTGTTACAAAGCCCAGTAGGCGGGGTGACGTTTGTCTTAGTCAAATACCCAGTTATGCAACACAGCGACCAATAGGAGTGAAGGTATCCCTGAAACAGCTGATCCAACCGATAAGTAACACCCTCAAGCGACATGCGTGTCTCCCTCTTGTGCTGTCCGTAGCAACCAGCATCTCTATCGTGTTGTAGCGTTGAGAAGGTGCTTTCAAGTGTACTGAATAACTCACTGGTCCTGTTAGGTGCAGTATTACTTAGTATGGACCTCTGACCATCACTGGCCCTGTTAGGTGCAGTATTACTTAGTATGGACCTCTGACCATCACTGGCCCTGTTAGGTGCAGTATTACTTAGTATGG
>JAODLL010082848.1:0-14979 GCA_026546735.1 Forbesichthys agassizii
AGGACACAGGCACTGGGCACTGCTATCCCAGTGCTGTGTGATGCAGGCCAAGCAGAAGTTGTGTCCACAGGGTAAGGTGACTGGATCAGTGAACACTTCCAGACAGATGGAACACAGGAAGTGCTCTTCAGACAGGAGGCTGCTGGCAGAGGCCATTCCTACACGCAAATATAGTCATACTATAAATTATACTGTATATTTGAATATGCATACATATCATTCCTTTAAAGAGATAGGCAAGGGAAATCAATCATTTCAGTCTCATCATGTAATTAAAGGATGTAGAGGCTTATTATAAACACCAACAAACTATGAAAATCAACCTCCATTAGAATTGCAAAATATTCCATATATTTATTTCACTTTCTGTCTGTCCGGCGATTTTCTGGGTGGAGTTAACTTGAGCGTAGGGACGTCATGCCGCTCCTGGACTATAAAAGTAAAAAGTGTCACGATAAACGGCCTCTTTGCGTTTGAGTCTGACTGCCTTCAATTTGATGATTTATGTTAGCGTTTGTTTGTTGTTGTCGAAAAGTCTATACAGTTTTTGCGTGGTTATATACAGTAGGCATTTTCTCTTAATTCCATCTTCAAAAAGTTGGTCTTGTCATAGCTTATACCTCGGAGCTAGCTAGCATTTGGCTACCATCAACATTGGTGCCATATCGAAGGGAGAAATGTCAGTGTTGTGTTCCAGGGTGTGCTAAAAGACCAGGTATGATGACATTATCTAGTATTTCAAATGATTAAAATCTTAATATGTGGGTTGCTGTTTTGAACATCCAGCATGGATACGATGGTTTGATAAGCACACGCATATCCGAGCTACTGACTAATACATATGTAGCCTATTTTATCTATAGTATTTCCGATTGTTTTTGTCAGTAGCCCTGTCGTAGTTGTTTAGACCACCAGACACTATCCTATGATTGTGACTGGATGGTTAATTTAATTGGTGACGGTTAAAATAACCGTAATACCAGCAGCAGAGAAATATTTTGCTAGAGATTGTGAAAGGTATTCAAGATACACACGTGAATACAATATGTAATGTGGCCAAATTGCTGAAAAGTTATTAGAATTCAAATACACTTGCATAGGTAACAATATCATAGTATTTATGTTGCCACTGTAAATCTACCTACATAACAACAGAGGTTAAATAATGTTACAACCATATTAATAAAGTACACATTTTTATTGTAATGAATTGTTCAAGAAATTGGCAACTTGCGTCTTACAGTGAAACTACCAGTAGACTAAGTATCATGGGCTGGAAGATCCAATAGGATTCTGCTAACAATTTGTGTTTATAGCATTGTAATAGTTCAGGTATGCTAATTCTGAATGTTATGGGCTAAACACTGTTGCACTGCGGTGCAGCTTCTGTAGTACATGTTTACTAGCTGAAACATACTCTGAACTAACCATTGTGACACAACTTGGATTATATGGATATTTGGCAGTTTCTTCAGGTGCTTCTGTCTTCTGACTGTTCATAAATATGTTTTACTGAGCCAATCACACCTGCTGACAGACGGGCCAGCTAGCTAGACGAGTTGCACTGGTTAAGAATGTTGCGCAATAGCATAGAGCTGAAAGGGGGAGGGGCTATGGGGGACACGCCCATTCAGCCCTGAGCCCTTTGCATGTAGCGTTTTTTTGTCATAATGTTAAAACACCTATTATTTATCTTTTATTATTATTTATTTGGTTGATGTATATTAAATATATCCCTCTGCAATATATTGGAAATATTTCTGCACTTTTTTAACCACATTTCTATCTCATTAATTAAGTTAGTTTCTCTGCCCCCTCCTGGTCTTCTAGGCAAATTCATTGTATGCATGGTTTAAGATGATATAAAAACCCAATATTCCATTAATTAGTTTCTAAAATATAAAACTGTATGTACATTATTTACAGGCATCGACAGTCTCTGCAAAATGTTCACTACTGTAGGTCATGTGACCAGGCAGCATATACACATTGGGAACAGAATACCAATGTTAGAATGAGTAAAGTTGGATGAATGTTGTTTATGAATCCAAATGTAGCCTATATAATACATGTTGTCTCTGCTTGAACAAGTTGTAAGTTATGTTATATTATTTAGGTACTCACCAAGGACTTCTAAAACACTAGTTTAACACTTTGTCTTCAGAGAGATGGTCGTCTTGACTGCTGCAGAGTTTAGTCAGATTCACTTTCATTTCTCAAATGTGACGCTGAGACTCCTGCCCTCCTGTTCTAGGTGTGTCTGCCTACTAGAACTCCTCCCCTCCTGTTCTAGGTGTGTCTGCCTACTAGAACTCCTCCCCTCCTGTTCTAGGTGTGTCTGCCTACTAGAACTCCTCCCCTGTAGTGATGTTGGCTGCAGACATGAGCTGGAGGTTCAAGTCTGCTTGGCAAACACCCAAACAAACACAGAGCAACTGTACCAGTGTGCTGAGATGGTTTCCCTTCATAGCTTCTGTACCTCCACATGCTGGTCTGTCACCAGACACAACATGCAGTCTGTACACCCAGCCACCTCACTCTTGTTGCCATGGCAGCAGGTCTACCATAAGGATGACCTCCCACCTCTTATGAATCCATAGCAGTGCTAACGCTAGCAAGGCTTAGAACCACGTGTTGCCATGCAACAAGCTGTGCCTCCAACAGACCTGGCTGCCTTCATGAGACGGTCTAGGTGCAAAGAGCCTGTAGGGAACAGTGCCTCCTAGTGGACATGGTGTCTGTTGTTCACCTGCTGGGGAGGTGTGTATTTGTCTTTTCTCGCTACATTAAATGTTACTTTTCCACGCCCTTGTGTTGTTGCCGCATGACATTATATAGGATGTTAAACAGAGAGAGAGACGTTAACTTATGTCTTATGTCAGCAACGTAAATAAGAGTGAGGTTATTTTCATATATCGCACGAGAAGGCGATATAGTAATTATGATTACATTATAGAAAATGGAAGCCCAACCATTGAGCCTCACTGGTTGCATACCAGCATCGGGTTTACCATACTTTGTAAAAACGATTCACGTTTTTAAATTTGATTTGACTCTTGTTAAGATGTTTTATAAAATGTAACTTTGTTTTTCCACTTAAGGGCCACAGTAGCTTTGGCCTTTAGGCTTCTCCCTTTGAAATTATGTTCCAAGCGGACTATTGGTCTCTAAACATTTGGTTTTCTTCAATAATGGAAACATGTAAAAGGATATATACATTATAAAATACATTTATAAATAGGACTAGGCTGTGTTCCAATCACATGGTAGTTCCCTGCTCAGGGAACTCTGCCATGTTACGATTCAAACCACAGGAAGCAAACATGCTCAGTCCAAAGGGACTGCGAACTGCGTAGGAAACTACTGAACAATGGTTCATCAGTTCGCTGGAAGTTGACAAGCAATATTACCCAACTGTCATTGTGAAGAAAAAAAGAAAACTCAAATGAGTTGATTTTTCTGTTGTCGTATTTGTTACCTGAAAATCAACACTGCTCAGATAATCTATAAATCAAATACTAATTTAGGTAGATAAGATATTTTTGACTAAATGTATATTGCGGTACCGGTACTGTTATGCTACACTGACATTGGTTAGACTACCGTAGCATAGCCGTATAAATTAAACTTTATTTTAAATATAAAGTCATGGAAGGCAGAAACCTTTCTACAGCTCAATCAGGACAAAACAGAGTTATGGTCATTGGTTCTTGTGAAGGCCATACTACCTGCCTCACATTAAGGCCATATATATATATATATATATATATATTCACTCTTGTATTTAAATTCTGTTCAGTTACCTGTGAGTAGTACTACCTGGGTTTGGCAAAAGGGTGTGTCCAGGAATGGGATGGGCTTATGTACATCAAGGGAGTAATTGGGATATACCATTTCCTTAGTTTCCCAGGGGAGCTCATTCTTTTAACATTGTTCTATTAATTGAATCTATAGGTATTCAATAGTGGAGATTATGAATAAAATAGAAAAACAATATACCTTAGGTTTGTGTCTAAAATGTTAGGAAGAAAATATACAAATATCTGTATTGTGTATCTACAATTATGTGTCGACACCCGTAATGGATGTTGGTCTGCTCAGACCTCTATATAAGTCTCCCTGTTTGTCTTCGGAGGGGAGAGTGATTCTGAAGGTGGTGCGGCCAGGGTGACCATGCTGAGAGGATGATGGCCTGCTGTTTAACCTCACAGGGAGGCTATGACCTGTATTTTACATTTATCATATTTTTCTACACTCCTGGTTTTATTAGTACCTGTAAACCATCTGGGTAATAAACACCTATTGTCTACTTGTGTCTCTGGTGCCTTACTGACCTGGTCCGTAACAGTTCTGAAGCACAGAGAGAGAAACTCAGAGTGAAACTGCAAGAACCAGCATTAAACCCCTGTGATAAGGCAAAAACTCACATCAATAATATTACTAAAACAGCTTTTTATCATCATAAGAACATTGCCAGAGTACGACCTTTGACGACTCCAAGATTGATTATTGTAATGATTTGCTTTCTGCTCTCACAACAAAGAAAACATCTCAACTGCATCTGCTTTAAAACGCAGCTGCACGTCTGCTGACTAAGACCAGAAAGAGAGCCCACATTACACCCATTGTAACATCTCTGCATTGGCTACCTGTCTGCTTCAGAATCGATTTTAAGATTATTTGACTGGTGTATTGACCTCTCCAGGAACCACCACCTTATCGTGGTGGAGAGGTTTGTGTGTCCCTATGATCGTGAGAGCTGTGTTGTCTGGAGCCTTGTGCTTCTGGTAGGGTCTCCCAAGGCAAAGTGGTCTCAGGGAAGGGGCCAGACAAAGAATGGTTCAGCAGACCCCTATGCAAGATCATTTAAGAGGGGAGGTTACCCTGCCCGGAGGAAGCCCGTAGCCCCCGTTTGGAGCCAGGCCCAGAGGGAGGGCTTGTTGGCGAGCCCCTGGTGGCTGGGTTTGCCACAGAGCCCAGCCGGGCACAGCCCAAAGAAGCAACGTGGCATCATCATGCTCTTCAAGCAGCAAAATAGCCAAATATAATAAAACACAAACTGTAAGGGTTGATCTGGTAACGGTATATGCTCATGTTGAATGTGGTTGAACTAACAATGCTTAGAAAACCATATTTCATCTAATGGAATGATTAAATATTTGAAGTAAAAATGTAATTATTATTGCATTAACAGGAAAAAGAAATGGGTTTATAAGGACATGTTGCATATGGGACTTGGTCAGAAGCTAATGCTAGGGATGGCAGTGTGACGCTGAAGCTTTGATACGTGCTTCTAAACCCTGAACTACAATCCAATAGAAGCACTGCTTCAAAGCTTGCTTTGGTGCGAACAAAATCATGTGACATATGACGTCTGAAGCAGCAACTGCTTCCTTGCCTGAAATAATCATGACTGGTTTGCGGTCCTATCAGGTGATTCACTGCCTCGTCTCGATTCTGACAGGTGATAGGTTGAGACAGTTCTGAGTTTGAGCGCCTTAACTCTTTATAACCACTCTAAACATGCACGATTTGTGGAGTTGTCGTAGTAGGCGCGTTATTGCTGTCGAGTTGTTGGTATTGCGTTTGTATTGGATCATTATGGAACCAGCCAAGAAGAGAGGTCGTTCTGAGATGTGGGAACATTTCAATCTGGTCGCTCCTGATTCTGGCTGTTTAATATGTAAAGTAGGAAAAGTAAAGTGTATACAACAGTAACTGTCAGTACAGCAGCCTATAGCTATGGTCAATATTAAGTAGCATGACAGTAAAATTATGTAAATGATTAGTGTAGCCAGTAGCTATCTTTATAGACTCAAATTGCAATTTTATTTACAAATTGCTTTCGTTACAGGTCTGGTGCTTGGTGTGTTCAACCGAGCTGAAGTATCATGGGAATACTTCCTCCATGATTAGGCACTTCACTGCCAAGCATGGAGCTGCTAAAAACCACAGGAACACAAATGATGGTAGCCTATATACTGTATGTTTTATATTATTACGTAAACACACTTACACAATATGATATGACTGTATGCCATGACTCATAGGCCTGCTTCATTTAAATGCAGTTTCACATAAATAAAGTCATTTTTATTTCTTTATTTGTCTTAGTGGACCAAGCAGCTAGCAAGCGCTTGATGAGGCTCTTGTGAATATGGTGCAGAAGGACTCGCAGCCCTTTTCCGTCGTGGATGACTGTGGCTTCAAGGAGTTTGTGGCATTGCTTGATCCCACATACACGCTTCCATCCAGACAGGCTCTAAAGGACATGGTGGTCCAGAAATACGAGGAGGAGAAGCCCAAGGCCGAGGCCGTCATGCAGAGGGTGGAGGCTCTGACTGCTGATATGTGGACCTCTATTAATATGGATGCATATCTAGCTGTGACGTGCCATTATGTGGATGACTCTGTGAAGCTGGCCACAGTGCTTTTGGGAGTGCTGCCTTTCCCTGAAGTGCATACAGATGTTAACCTCACTGCTGCAATAAGGCCTCTCATAGAGGAATGGGGAATTGAAGGCAAAGTGACTTCAATTGTGAGAGATGCAGGAGCTAATATGGTTGCATCTGTCAGAAGTTTAAATGTCAGACACGCACTTTGCTCATTCCCTCTATGTAGTGGTGAAGAAGAGTCTTGATGCAACTCCTAGCCTTGAAAACCTACGCACAAGGGTACAAAAAGTAGCAACATTCTTCAAAACCAGCACAACAGCAAAAGAAAAGCTCAGAGTACAGGAGCAGGTGAATTGTCCAGTGAAGAAGCTTATTCAAGAGGTGGACTGGACACACGTTGGAACAGCACCTTCCTCATGCTACAACGCATTTATGAAGAAAGACAGTCAGTGGGGGCACCTCTTTGTTTTTCCACTTAAGGGCCACAGTAGCTTTGGCCTTTAGGCTTCTCCCTTTGACACCGAATACCGATGAGACTATCGTCATCAGAGGACTATGAAACAGCTGCTGCATGCCTGCAATTGCTTGCCCCCTTTTACCAGGCAACAGTAGAACTGTCTGAGGAGAAGAGAGTCTCTGGTTCAAAGGTTATCCCAATGACAAAAATGTTAATGCTATACTTGTATGAAACAATGGGAAAAACAAGCCACAACACAGCTAAATGACTGGGACAGAACTTGGTCACAGCGATGCAAAACAAGTTTGAGACCACAGAGAACCAAACAGCAATGTTGGATCCAAGATTCAAAGCCATTTGATTCTACAATCAAGTACAGGCACAGGCAGCAGTAAGACGACTGACAGCACAATGCTCACAACTGATAAGACACACACCACCTGACACACCTACAGAAGAACAGCCCTCCACATCAGCTCAACCAGCACTAGCAAATTTAGCAAATCCATCATCCATAGGTAAAGTTATAAATAGTTAATTGATCAAACTGAATCCTTTCAGTACTGATGATTATCATCATGTTGGTGTTTCAGGTGTGTGTTGCTTCTGAAGCAAGGAGGACAAGGAATGCCACAGCGGAGGTGCAGCGGTACATGACTGATCCACCACTGGAAAGATCGGGAGACCCACTGGCGTACTGGCATAACCATCAAAATGTGTACCTTCATCTGATTAATCCTGCAAAACAATTCTTATGCTTGCCAGCGTCATCTGTTCCTTGTGAGCGAGTGTTTTCCAAGTGTGGAGAAGTTGTGAGCAAAAAAACGAAACCGGCTCAATCCAAAAACTGTTGAACAAATAATGTACCTCATTTAAACTCTTTTAGTGTTCCCCATCCCAAATATCTCCCCCTGCCATAGTTACACAAGCACACCCAACCTGTGCCATATTTTCCCAGCACTCTCTCCTCAAAAACACAATACATACATTTATCAATTTTTATTTGTAAATAGAACATGATGTTCAGTCTTAGTGTGTGTGCATCAAAGAGTTTTCACAGCAAAGATAGTGATCTTAGCAAAGATGCTTCAGAACTATAGTTTCTCCAACACAGCTCATAGATTAATTTGATTGCAATCTTGCTTTTCGCCAGGAGAGGTCGCTGTAACTGAAGCTTCGAGTAATGAACCCATTTTCAAAACAATCGGCTGAAGTGGTTCAGTGCTTCACAAAAGCTTAATTTGGACATCACTAGACCTACCTACCTACTGATACATGTACTAGATATAAGTCAATGTTGATAAAAGCATCTGCCAAATGCTGTAGATGCATACGCCCAATGCTTACAGGTATTGTATGACCACCAGATTATTTTATATTAAAAAATGTTAATATTTTTTTTATCCCAAACAAATTATTTGTTATATTTAATTTAAATAAATATTCATAAAAACACTGTGTGATTATCCCTACATCACAGCATCTCTCCAGTGAGGAAACACTGGTGTTCCTGGAGGTTTGTCAATAAACAGAAACTCTTCCCACACTGTTGGCAGTGGTGAGGCTTTTCTCCAGTGTGGACACGCTGGTGTCTGCGGAGGCTTGACAACAAACTGACGCTCTTCCCACACTGTTGGCAGTGGTAAGGCTTTTCTCCAGTGTGCACACGGTGTTCCTGGAGGTGTTGCAAATAACCAACGCGCTTCCCACACTGTTGACAGTGGTAAGGCTTCTCTCCAGTGTGGACACGCTGGTGTTTCTGGAGGCTTGAAGACTGACTGAAGCTCTTCCCACACTGTTGACAGTGGTAAGGTTTCTCTCCAGTGTGGACACGCTGATGTGTCTGGAGATGCGAAAACTGACTGAAGCTCTTCCCACACTGTTGACAGTGATGATGTTTTTCTCCAGTGTGGACACGCTGGTGTGTCTGGAGGTGTGACAACTGACTGAAGCTCTTCCCACACTGTTTACAGTGGAAAGGTTTCTCTCCAGTGTGGACACGCTGGTGTGTCTGGAAATGTGACAACTGACTGAAGCTCTTCCCACACTGTTGACAGCTGTGAGATCTGGCTTTGTTGAGTTTGCAGACAGAGGTTATGATTGGCTGAGAAACAGCAGAGGAGTGAAGTCTTCTGTCCTCTCCAGCATTGACTGATTGCGACCCTGTAGAGGGGAAGAACTGAGTTATTTAAAACCTACTATTACAGATTTTAAACAACTTTATGTAATCTGTGCCTATATACATTTGTTTGTTTGTCCCCACCCCATCCAGAGGTCCCATTAACCAAATATTTTCTGTCATTAAATTCATATTTTTAACAAGTTACAGAAAAATCTGAAGTGCGTCTGCCAATTTGACAGATTACACTGAGGTCCGGAAAACTCTGATTTCCTAGTCTTAATTGGATGTTGAACCAAACTAGCGCTGCGTGCAACATTACAACTATGGTGAGCGTTTTTAATAAGCATGCTTGTTACAACATCCAAGTGTATTTCTTCTGCTTATGACTTCATCTTTGACTAGACAGCTGAAAGCGTACATTTGTAACTACGGTTAGTAAGACGTCTTGCTTTCATTTCTAGAGGTGCGCACCGATTAGTGTAAATATTGCCGGTTGTGCCGATACAGGCATTGGAATTTTGATAGATAATTTAAATAGATAAGAGGATTTTTGTCAGATAAAATGGATTCAGATATCAGAGGAGGATATTCAAGAAACTTGCCACACAATAATACAAAGGTAGCAAATCTAATCTACAAGGAAAATCAAAAGGAAGCCGCACACTGGAGCTCAGATGCCAGAAAATGGAATTGAATTAAACCAACGTTTCGATGATGTGCGGTACGACGATAGAAAAACAGCTACGCTTCATCATGATGAAAATCACACAATTATTTTCGTCATTTGGAGTCTGTCCGTATTTTTGCACGTTGACTTTTTACTGGCGAAGCTTTTATTGCAAGTACGGTAGCCTAGCAACTCTCCAACTACTCCGCTGTGTGTGTGTGTGTGTGTGTGTGTGTGTCCTGACCGCCCCGCAGTGGCGCAGACAGCACGGAGTAGCAGGTCTCGTGGTCAGAGAGAAATTGGTGAGGCAGATTCACAGTCTTATGATCGGTTAAGTTTAACCTGCCAGCCTACAAGTTGTATATTTTGCACGGTGCATCGCCCGTGCTACTGCTGCAAAGTAAACAAAACATGCTAGCTAGGCTACCTGACAAATCACATGGACATTACATTCGGGACATCCTAACCAGGATGAAAATTGTATTTTGTTTATATGTCTGACAAGTTCCTAGAATATCCAGTCTTTCAGACGAGTTATCTTAAAAATACAACGCCTGTTTCTCAACATTATGATCGGCATGGTGTTATGCACTCTATGGGTTAAGGTCGAGCTCAATGTAACAGATTCAGAGTTTTGCCGTCTTCTCCTTACTCTGCTTCAGGGCGGGACTGCCCCTCTCCAGTACACACCGTGAGCCTGGTAGAGGAGACTTTCTTTTATTTATTACAGAAATTGTGCAATATCATGATATGTATCATTATCGGGATATTACATTTTGGTCTTATCGCACAGCCCTTCTACATGCTATACAGTCTGTGCATGCGCCAGCTTGTAGGTTTAACGCAGTATGATTACAGTTGCCAATATTTTGACAATCCAACATTTGAGTGTCTTTTTTTTTTTTTACGGAGAGCAAATGTAGTTACATAATATTGTTAATCTCATTAAAAAGAGTAAGATACAATCTGATTCTGTCCGGCTAAATGGATGCTGCTAAGAAATATAAAATAAATGAAGGACAGTGAAAAATAGACTTTATGACCCTGCCCATCAGAAATACCACTGCCCCACACACACTTCCACAACCTGGGGTTCACATGATATTCCATTCCAGGCCTTTCCTGGATAACTATGTAACGAAATAGAAGACTTTAAGAACAACAAACCTTGATTTCTTTGTTTCAGAGTGATTAAACCTGGCTCCGTCCAATCATCTCTGTCTTCAGTCTTAGTTTCACTCTGGTCTGAAGAGACAGACTGTGGTGACGGTTCCTCTTTATAATCCTCACTCTTTATGGAGACAGGATTAGTGACCTTGATACCAGTCTCATTCAGGCCCTGAAGCTGCTCTCCCTCCTGACTGGTCCACAGTTCCTCTTGTTCCACTTTAATGTGGGGGAGTTCTGGTTCCTCCTGGTCCAGACTGGGGCTCCACTCCTGTTTACAGACTAACAGCTGTTTGGAATCTGGAGAGAAGCAGAAGATATCCACATACAACCATTATAAACAATGTGACTTCCATGCCAACTGTGTTGACATGTTGCACCAACAAATGTTCACAGAAGTAGCAAACCGTCCATTACCAAGCTATACTATAAGAAATACTATAATGCTATACTGTAGTGTGTGCTAGGGCTGAATGCTTAATCGTTTACAAACCGAAATTGCGATTTGAACCGATTCGATTAGCAAATCGCAATGCATTCGATTTATATGCACATCTCTGACCCAGTTTTCTTTTTTTAGCATCAATACTTGTATTTGCATGCCGTCACCCATGTTTGATGTTAATTCTAACTAATCAGCGCGGTGCTCCTACCATGCTTGCTCATGCTCTGAAATTCAAGACGACTATGTCTATGGTACGTAGACACAC
Source organism: Forbesichthys agassizii (assembly GCA_026546735.1). Lineage (NCBI taxonomy): Eukaryota > Metazoa > Chordata > Actinopteri > Percopsiformes > Amblyopsidae > Forbesichthys > Forbesichthys agassizii. The sequence continues at coordinate 11,519 of JAODLL010082848.1, forward strand.
GGCACGCATATCAACAAAATAATGACTAATTATATTAACCCAATTAAGTCAAAAACAACATCATCCATCCACAGTTAAAAAGTGTAGCTTAAGCGCCGCTTCGTTGACTATCCCTGTGAGCATCACATGGGAGAAGTAGCAGCAGCCGGTGTCGTGCCCAAAAGTGGTTGTCCGATAAAAAGTGATTGCCGTTCCGCATCTTCAGCTGCTTTTAACAACTTGCAGATAGACTGTCAATAACGTTTCAGTTAGTCATTGCTGTCACTGTATGCTGTGATTGTGTAGATTATTGCCCAGTTATCTTTTATTTTATCAGACAACATCCATAACCATATTTAAAAGTGTAGTCTACACGCCACTTCGCTGACGTGACCCGTATAGGCCTTTGCCTATTATAGTTGATACGTAAATAATGATTGCACGTTGATGGCTAACATAACCAAAGAATGGTTATGTTAGAATTAGTTCTATGTGGCACACCACGTTTTTCAGAGGCACACCCACAGTCTTTTGTTCTGGCTATGCTACAGGTCTGAGCATGTGAGATTTTGCATCCCGGGTGGGACGACAGACTCCGTTACAGGCTATTGGCTGTAAAACGCTATGATTAAATGAGAAGCCGGAGCCAGTCAATGTTAACTATAGACCTACCATTATAGCCTACATCTTATACATGTTTTGGAAGAAGGACAATGCCAAGATGCCCATTTTCACACAATAAACAATTGACATCAATATGTCTGGCTATTGCAACACCTCTGTCACGTCGCCCAATGTTTTGAATCATCGGTTTAATCACGGCTTGTTTAATTATGGCTGCAATGACATTCTCTGCCAGCAGATGCCACAATAGTTCAACAATTGGTTCGAAATGTCTCAGACCGTTTCGAACCAATTGTTTCAAAGTGTCGAGCTTGCCATCCATACAGTACACAGATAGCACACATCGTGAAGCAAATCTAAATATCTAATGCAACATACAAACCTTGAGAATCCATAGCTGGCCTAGTCTACTTTCCAGCCTTCTCGGACCCTTCTATGATCCCTGGAAGCAGCGTGGCTACGTATCTCCCTCCCGGCGCATGTAGTGAAACTGCTCCCAGTTTGAATGGAAAATTAAAACTTAATGTCTTCCAGTTCGCCACAAAGCCTACATGCTGCTACACGTGAATGATCACTTTGTCCGTATGCCTCCTTGTTGTATCTAGCTCCTCTCATGTCTGCTTTCATGCTCCTTCGTTCATTCGTCTCTTCTGCCCATAGTCTGACGTCACTAAGCATGTCCGGGTCGCCCAACGACCCGCCCTACTCTGCCTCTGATTGGCTAAATGGTTACGCCTGTCACTCACGTGGCCTTATCTGATTAATGCAGTTACATTTAGGAGTCGTTTTACCCTCTGATTAAGATTCGTGATTACAGTAAAGGGTTAGTTTACCCTCTGGTTTTGATGTTTAAAGGTTAGTTAGAATTAATGATTGGGGTTACATTTAGTTGTTAGTTTACCTCAGAGCCATGAAATATTAACAGTTACGCCAACAGAAGTTCAAAATTGTCAAAGGTCACATTGTTCCTCGTAGGCAAAACCTATGGCAAAATAGTGCCCGGAAGTGCTTGGTGGACAGTTTCAATATATATTTATATATATGTAAATATATATACACACAGAGATATAACTACATTTTATGTTAATTACTAGTCAATAAATGTACTGATTTACATCCATCCATCCATCCATCTTCTCTCGCTTATCCGGAGTCGGGTCGCGGGGGCAGCAGCTCCAGCAAGGGACTCTAAACTTCCCTTTCCCGAGCAACATCAGCAAGCTCTGACTGGGGTATCCCAAGATGTTCAGTGTGGAGATATAATCTCTCCACCTGGTCCTGGGTCTTCCCCAAGGCCTACTCCTCCCAGCTGGACGTGCCTGGAACACCTCCCAAGGGAGGCGCCCAGGAGGCATCCTTACTAGATGCCCGTACCACCTCAACTGGAGTAGGCACTCCATCGGTTTCCTGCTGAGAATCCTACCGATTTATATTTAAATTAAAATGTATAGGGTGCTTGTAGTATTTAAGCTATTTTGAGGCTCCACGGTCCGCCATTGCTGTAAAAAAAGGGTCCATTGAAGTGAACGGAGGTGGTTAAACTGTTCTTTCTATGGCTCAATCCAAATGCACTGGAGGCTACTAGGAGAGGATGACGTACAATACATCCATAGTGTAGTGGATACTTCTTTGTTTTTCCCACTTTGGTGGCTGAGCAATAATGTCTGACGCTCCACTTGCCAAGTAATCCAGGCTGAACCGAAATGTTGTCCAAAACAAGGCTCTATTTATTTGAAAACCTAAATGAGTACAACACTCAAAGTATACACGTAAGTAAAAATAAAGATTATAAAGATAAATCAAGGATTAACACAGAAGAAGACAGGAGCCATGTCTGCCACAGCCTGGGCCTGGAAGTGAGGTCAAAGACTGTATCTTCAAAACACACTTTAGGTTGATAATGAAAATAAATGAATTCATAATAGTCTGATTCAGTTGTCATGTTATTTTCATGGTTATTTTAGGTGCAGCAAAAGGCTCTCGCCCCAATCTCTCTTACAGAACGGCAGTAGGCTACCTATAGTCTATACGGCCACCTTGGTTCAAGTGAAAGTGAAACACTGACGTTTGGCTTCCATTTAGATATTGTTAAAAATGGTTATGGAAAAGCACAATTGCATACACACTAGATGATCCTACCAATGATTATTATTATTATTATTATGATATTACTTACTTCACAAGTCATGCAGACAGAATGGATGAGACAACCCATAAGGTTTAGCGACGAACCATTCTAGGCCATGTTGCCTAGACAACGCGCGTCACTGACAGATACCTACAAACGTTTTGTATGACGTAAACACGTTAGTGCAAGCACCCCTGGAAGCCATAGAGAAGGCATTGGAGAGCCTGCATTTGTGAAAAAATATGTTAACGCGGAACGTCTATGAGAGTGGTAAGGAGAATTTTCAGCCATATTGAAATCGCTCAGAAAGGGTCTGGAGCCTGGCTATATGTACTCCACGGCACATTGGACGCTGATTGGATTAAGATGTTTAGCGGCAGGACAGTCCGCTACCGTAGCGTACAATGGTAAAGTTTGAAATTCCCTCCTCTCTCTTTCTCCCTTTGACAGTGTGTCGCCCAATCAAACAACAAACCGTCCCTGCTTAGTATCATGGGCTGGAAAATGCAATAAGATTCTGCTAACAATTTGTGTTTATTGCACTGTAACAGTTCAGGTATGCTAATTCTGAATGTTATGGGCTAAAGACCGTTGCACTGCGGTGCAGCTTCTGTAGTACATGTTTACTAGCTGAAACATACTCTGAACTAACCATTGTGACACAACTTGGATTATATGGATATTTGGCAGTTTCTTCAGGTGCTTCTGTCTTCTGACTGTTCATAAATAT